>ML374131.1:0-43368 GCA_005239525.1 Nicotiana knightiana | reverse complement strand
GAAAACAAGAAAAAAAGGGGACGGGAGGAATAGGAAGAAAAGAAAAAAGAAGAGAAAAAAGAAAAAGAGGGAACGGATAAAAAAAAAGAAGAAGAAGAAATGAAAAAAAAAAAGAAGAAGAAGGAACTGATAGAAAAAAGAAGAAGAAAGAAAAAAAAAAAAGATTAGGCAAGATTTTGAAAAGGCAAAGAAGCAACAAAAAAAAAAGAGACATTGAAAAAAAAGAAAAGAAAGAGAGGTTTCAAATATGACATTTGATTGAACCAAGGGTGTCTCAAACTCGCAGTATGGTGGATCGTTGTTCTAATTTTCCGGTCTGGGTTCGCGAGTCTTGTCCGATTATTGTCGCTGTTTTCTCGTTCGAATTTTGGATTCAAAGTCGTGTACTTACTGATTTGCGTATAGAGAAAGAACTTGCTTAACAGGTTTACTCTACTTTCTTTCCCTATTGTTTGCGATGCTATTTTGTGTACGACAATAAATTACTCCTTCATATTCTTATCTGTTGCCTTTGGTTTGTTACTCTGTTGGAATTATAAAAATATTTTTACTGTGTGATTAAGTTTGTTCGATGTTTAAAAGGAAGTCTACATATATGAGGTGAGATTCATAGACATTACAGCGTTGCCAATTTCATTAGCCATTTTTGATATTATTTTTTATTAATATTAAATCACCATCTTCCTTAGCCCTCAAACTAGGCCTACAAATTAGTGTAAAATTAATTTAATTATCTGATCCTTTTACATACCAAAAACATATCATGCTTTATGAAAGTCAAAAGACAAGTTAAGTCTGTGCTCAACTTGACGAACGACGCTAGTCGGCAGCCATTTTCAAATAACAATTTTCTTGAAAAAATAAAATCATAAATCAAACTGAAACTCTTCAAAATTCATTGACATTACTGAATATCCAACAGTATCAATATAACGTATTCATGTTTTTCTTTAGTTATTTTCTTTGAAGTTATAATTAGGCAGTTAACAATATTTATTCTTGCTCATGTAATCTTAATGAAAAGTATTCCAAAACCATGGCTAAATCAAAGGGTTTAAATTAATTTCTCTTAAGACTGTTCTTTTTATTTACTTATTGAAGATATTAGCATATTGAGAAATAGTAACTTCTCCAACGCCTTAAATGCTTTATTGGAGATTAACAAAACTAGGCCTAGAAATTGCAAACTCTTTGCGTCATATTATATTATCTCTTAACAAAAAAAAATAAAAATAAATAATAATAATAAAATTTTAGGCGCACTTTTAATTGATCTATACTCTTAGAAACGCTTTTGATCTATTATGGTGATTGCGTACACGTTCGTGTGACATAATTAAGATCCCAAAAATAAATTGAGGTACGCGTTCGCGCGACCTTGGGCACTAAGCTTCTTCTATAAGCTTACGTGATATTGTTTCAACATCTTTTATATGATGCGCGATGGACATGACATCTTGTACGTAATGAATAGAAGGTAGACCCATGAAAATTCATAACTAGTTGATAGTTTCATAGGAAGAGAGAAGATTAATATGTGCATGAATATTTTAGACCACTAAGCAAATATCAACATAGTAGCTTGCATATTGAACCAATGTAAAGCTACTGTCATACGCTAACTATCATGAAACTAGAATTACAAAAGAAGCTACTAATTCTAAAGAGAAAGCTTCCCTGGTTTGTCACTTTCTCCTACCTCTATAAATCAGGAATGGGCAAAAATATTACACAGGGCTCTAGGAATCATCCCTAACCAAATTTGAGTTTTCCTAAACAAAATAGCTTCCCTTGAATATTCACCTATGTGGATCGAGCTCTAACTTTAAGAACCAGTTCGAGCCATTTTTTTTGGGAGCCTAATAATCTCCACTTTTCAACTCTCTGAATATCGAATACATTAAGAAGTCTTTCCCCCCTTTCATTTCAAGACCATGACCGTGAAATGTCGAGCTTAAGTTTGAATTATAAAATACACGTACGCGTGACATGATTTAAGCATCGATTTCCAAAATAAATCGAAGTACGCGTTCGCGCGATTTCGGCCGAATATTAAAGTGTTATTAATTGTGTACACGTACGCGTGACATGATTCATAATCCACCAAACAAAATNCTAATGGTTTGTACGCCATAATAGATGTAATAAATCATTTTACAAAAGTTTCAGGCCAGAAAATCAACTTTGAAAAATCAAAGTTTTTTTCTCTCAAACAACTATCCAACGAACGATAAAAATATGGCCCTAAACTGCTTCCAAATCAAAGAAGGAATCAATTTTGGTATGTACTTAGGATTCCCAATTTTCCATAAACGACCAAAGAAAAGTGATTTTCTATTTATACTGGATAAATTTTGATCTAGATTAGCGGATTGGAAGACCAATTTCTTATCCATGTCAGGTCGAGCCACCCTAGTTAAGTCTACATTAGATAACTTACCTAACCATGTTATGCAATATATCCATATTCCAACATCAATCATTAATAAAATGGAACAATATCAAAGAAATTTCCTATGGGAAACAACTACCACAAAAAAGAAATTACATCTCTTAAAATGGGAAAAAATTACTAAGCTGGTCAAGGTAGGAGGATTAGGTATCCAATGTCTTAGACACAAAAATAATGCCTTACTGGCAGGACTAGCATGGAGGGCCTTTCATTCACCACACACCTTATGGGCCAAGATATTAATTCAAAAATTCCTTCACAAATCACCCTCCACATATTACTCCGCTACTTGGAGTAAGATTCTCAGGGGCTGGGAAAATTGCCAATTAGATTACAATGGCATATAGGAACTGGTGCACAGATTCACTTCTGGACTGAATGTTGGATCAAAATGGAGTAATGGTGAGATCACTAATCAGTGGACCGTTAACACTGGACACGCAAAATCTCAAAGTAAGCTCCATTCATAATAATAACGGTTGGAATTGGTACTTAGTTCCTTTCGAGCTTACAACTGACATTAAAAACAATATAACTAACCAATATATTTCAACTTACATAATAAAGTTGATAGCATCTACTGGGGTTTAACTAGTCATGGCAACCTTACGGTTAAATCAAGGTACACAATTCTGGAAAATCAGATTGCTAAGAATCACACCGCAAACTATCACTTTGGATGGATATGGAAATTACCGATCCACCCAAAAATTAAATACTTCATTTAGTTACTTAACCATAATAGATTACCAACTTTGAAACATCTTCACTCTCTTAATATAATCACAAATGGGACATGCACTTATTGTCACCAGGAAGAGGAATCAAACAACCACCTTTTTTAGAATGCCTAAATGTGTCACGACCCAAATACCCAACCTTAGGGATCGTGATGGCGCCTAACACCACACTTGCTAGGCAAGCCAATGTTAGAAATCGATTAACTAGTTTTCTTAATTAATTACTTAAGCATAAATAAATAAATTCCAAATGAACTTAATTAGAATAATTCCGACAACAATAAAATAGAATAATGAAAATGACCAATTAAATAAAACGAACCACGAACTAATTATATAAATAACTCTAAGACTACCCCAGGGTCTGGTGTCACAATCCACAAACTACTAAAGAATACTACAAATAATGGCCGAAAGAAATAGTGTAACTGTTCTGAATAATATAAAATAGTGTATGTAAAAAATAGGAAAAGACACTCGAAAATCTGCGAACGTCGGCAGGTGTACCTCATGTCTCCAAATGAATAGGTGGTCATCCTGAAATCCTCTACTGCTGACAAGTACCTANATAAAATACACATAGGTTCTAAAATACGTAATTAAACAATTTAATTAAGTCAGGTATGATTAAATCGACCTTGCTAAAACCACGGTACTCGGGAACGCCTAACACCTTCTCCCGGGTTAACATAATTCCTTACCCGGTCTTCTGATTTCGAAGACTTTAGAACAAAGTCAAATTTCTTCAATTTGGGATTTAAACCGGTGACTTGGGACACCATATAATTATCCCAAGTGGCGACTCTAAATAAATAAATAATCCCATTTTGATTATGTCACTTAAAGTGAAAAAACTCCCTTATTACCCTTATCGGTGAAAAAAGAGGTGTGACAGCGTTCGCGAGTGCCACCCTGCATTCGCGAAGGGTATTTTCCTCAGACAANAGAGTGTAGTATCAGTACAACCGATCCCATGTACTGAGTAAGTGCCGAGCCTAACCTCGACGAAATAGTGACGAGGCTAAGGAGGGGCTTCAACAATATAATCGATAACAACAATAAATAATAAAGCAAGAAAGAAATCTAAACCAATAGATAAATAAGTGCTGCACAAAATAAAATAACTCAGCTATAACCAATTCTCAAATAAATTTCTAAATTTCCAAACTTTAACTTGAATAAAAATAGTGCTAAAATATTTAAAGAGTAGTAAAATAGACATTTTAGTTTTTCAAAACTTTTATTTTCTTGTTCTNAAATAACATCAAAATCAATGAATTAAACACCAAAATCTATGAAAATCCTCAAAACTTCATTAACATTTAACTTTTCCATTTTCGATCCGAAACACATCAAATCAAGTCCGTTTTACACCAAACTTTACAGATAACTCATATAACACATATTAAACCTGTTCCGAGCTCCAGAACCATAATACGGGCCCGATAACACAAATTTCAAATCAAATTTTATTTTCAAAAGTCTTTATTATTTTTAGAAAATAATTTTCTTTAAAAATTTATTTCTCGGACTTGGGACCTCGGAATTCGATTCTGGGAATACTCCCAAGTCCCATATTTTCCTATGGACCCTCCGGGACCGTCAAATTACGGGTCCGAGATCGTTTACCAAAAATGTTGATCAAAGTCAACTATATTCAATTAATCACTACAAATTCAATTTATTATCAAATTTTCACATAAAGGCTTTCCGGCTACGTGCCCGGGCTGTGCACGCACATCGGGGTGAGATTAACGGAAGCTTTCGAGGCCTCGAAATACAGATTTAGTTATATTAACACATGATGACCCTCACAATTAATATTACAAAAAGGGGTCCCAAATTATCCCACCTCCTTTTTGCGGATGACATCCTTCTATTTTCAAAAACAACTCCTAATGGTTTGTACGCCATAATAGATGTAATAAATCATTTTACAAAAGTTTCAGGCCAGAAAATCAACTTTGAAAAATCAAAGTTTTTTTCTCTCAAACAACTATCCAACGAACGATAAAAATATGGCCCTAAACTGCTTCCAAATCAAAGAAGGAATCAATTTTGGTATGTACTTAGGATTCCCAATTTTCCATAAACGACCAAAGAAAAGTGATTTTCTATTTATACTGGATAAATTTTGATCTAGATTAGCGGATTGGAAGACCAATTTCTTATCCATGTCAGGTCGAGCCACCCTAGTTAAGTCTACATTAGATAACTTACCTAACCATGTTATGCAATATATCCATATTCCAACATCAATCATTAATAAAATGGAACAATATCAAAGAAATTTCCTATGGGAAACAACTACCACAAAAAAGAAATTACATCTCTTAAAATGGGAAAAAATTACTAAGCTGGTCAAGGTAGGAGGATTAGGTATCCAATGTCTTAGACACAAAAATAATGCCTTACTGGCAGGACTAGCATGGAGGGCCTTTCATTCACCACACACCTTATGGGCCAAGATATTAATTCAAAAATTCCTTCACAAATCACCCTCCACATATTACTCCGCTACTTGGAGTAAGATTCTCAGGGGCTGGGAAAATTGCCAATTAGATTACAATGGCATATAGGAACTGGTGCACAGATTCACTTCTGGACTGAATGTTGGATCAAAATGGAGTAATGGTGAGATCACTAATCAGTGGACCGTTAACACTGGACACGCAAAATCTCAAAGTAAGCTCCATTCATAATAATAACGGTTGGAATTGGTACTTAGTTCCTTTCGAGCTTACAACTGACATTAAAAACAATATAACTAACCAATATATTTCAACTTACATAATAAAGTTGATAGCATCTACTGGGGTTTAACTAGTCATGGCAACCTTACGGTTAAATCAAGGTACACAATTCTGGAAAATCAGATTGCTAAGAATCACACCGCAAACTATCACTTTGGATGGATATGGAAATTACCGATCCACCCAAAAATTAAATACTTCATTTAGTTACTTAACCATAATAGATTACCAACTTTGAAACATCTTCACTCTCTTAATATAATCACAAATGGGACATGCACTTATTGTCACCAGGAAGAGGAATCAAACAACCACCTTTTTTAGAATGCCTAAATGTGTCACGACCCAAATACCCAACCTTAGGGATCGTGATGGCGCCTAACACCACACTTGCTAGGCAAGCCAATGTTAGAAATCGATTAACTAGTTTTCTTAATTAATTACTTAAGCATAAATAAATAAATTCCAAATGAACTTAATTAGAATAATTCCGACAACAATAAAATAGAATAATGAAAATGACCAATTAAATAAAACGAACCACGAACTAATTATATAAATAACTCTAAGACTACCCCAGG
This sequence comes from Nicotiana knightiana, assembly GCA_005239525.1. Taxonomy (NCBI): domain Eukaryota; kingdom Viridiplantae; phylum Streptophyta; class Magnoliopsida; order Solanales; family Solanaceae; genus Nicotiana; species Nicotiana knightiana. Next base: position 36,842 of record ML374131.1, on the reverse strand, counting down.
GTCTGGTGTCACAATCCACAAACTACTAAAGAATACTACAAATAATGGCCGAAAGAAATAGTGTAACTGTTCTGAATAATATAAAATAGTGTATGTAAAAAATAGGAAAAGACACTCGAAAATCTGCGAACGTCGGCAGGTGTACCTCATGTCTCCAAATGAATAGGTGGTCATCCTGAAATCCTCTACTGCTGACAAGTACCTAGATCTGTGCAAAAGAGCACAGAGTGTAGTATCAGTACAACCGATCCCATGTACTGAGTAAGTGCCGAGCCTAACCTCGACGAAATAGTGACGAGGCTAAGGAGGGGCTTCAACAATATAATCGATAACAACAATAAATAATAAAGCAAGAAAGAAATCTAAACCAATAGATAAATAAGTGCTGCACAAAATAAAATAACTCAGCTATAACCAATTCTCAAATAAATTTCTAAATTTCCAAACTTTAACTTGAATAAAAATAGTGCTAAAATATTTAAAGAGTAGTAAAATAGACATTTTAGTTTTTCAAAACTTTTATTTTCTTGTTCTTTTAAAAATCAGTAAAATATAAATGTCCTCCCTTATCGCTCCTTGTTGCGGCGTGCAACCCGCTTCCACCTGTCCTCCCTTATTGCTCCTCCCTAAAATATCACCCTTATTACTCATGTTGTGGCGTGTAACCCGATCCCACCTGTCCTCCCTTATCACTCCTTGTTGCGGCGTGCAACCCACTCCCACCAGACATCATATCAGTTTATTCATAAATTTCACAATTCAGGCCAAGCCTCTCACAATATTTTTGTCTCAACAATTATAAATAATAAACTGCATTTTTTCTTATAACTTCATCAATAACCTCTCTACCATGAAACCAATAGGAATATCAAAATATATACATTTATTTCATAAAAACAATACCAAACCTCACAATACCAAACCTCTCAACCATTTTTATATCACAAGGAAACCAGCTCAAACAACCAATAATCTTTTCAAATAGTCACAACAATATCTAACAACAAATCAACAAGGCCAAATAGTCATACAACAATAATGGACATATAACAATTAAAACAATGATCAAATAAGTGGGGAACGGGAAAGGGGATCATGTTTAACAAACGATTTGAGTGGTGCGTAGATACTCGTTACCTCACCTATACACCACGCCCATGCATTTCACATAGCAAACAAGTGGGGAGTCCTATTCCCTCAAGTCAAAGTTAGGCCAAACAGTTACCTCAATTCCGCAGGTCACTCACTGCTCAATTATTGCTTTTCCTTTTGAATTCACCTCTAACTTGCTCGAATCTAATCACAATTAACTCAATATCATTAACTAATTCTAAATGAAACAACTTTATTGGAAAATATAGTTTTTCCTAAGTTTTCTAAAAAAAAAGTGAAAACTCGACCCCGGGCCTGCTTGGTCTAAACTCGGGGTTCGGACCAGATTACGTTTAACCATTCACCCACGAATCCAAATATGCTATTAGTTTTGAAATCCAACCTTAATTTGGTCTAAAAATTCGATTTTTACAAAACTCCCTAATTCTACCCAAACCCTCAATTTTTACCATTGTTTTTGCTTTAAAAGTGATGCCAAATAGTAAGGAATTAAAAGAACAAGGTTTGAAATTGATTACCTGTGAATTGGGGATGGAGATTGTTGAAGAAAATTCGTTTTTAGGGCTGGAACCTCAAAAATTTGGAGAAGAAAGGGTTCTGCCCGTTTTTAACAGGTATTTATATTAGCTGAGCTGGGGTTCTATGCGATCATGGGAAATGGTTTGCGATCGCATAGGGTAAGGGTGGGGCTGGGCAATGCGTTCGCATGGGGAGGGGTGCGATCGCACAATGTATTGACCTCCCCTCCCCCAGGCCTGATTCAACACTACGCGATCGCAGTGCTGGGGGTGCGTTCGCACAGCTTGGCCTGGTCAGTGATACGCGATCGCACACTGTGTGTTGCGTTCGCACAGTGTACCAAACAGGACCTCAAACTTTACTCTATGCGATCGCGGCCTATCTTATGCGATCGCATAGAACAAAATACCTGGACACCAGAAATGAAAAACAAGCAGTTATTTTTAAGTGAAAAACACCCTGTGGCCTACCCGAAACTCACCCGAGCCCTCGAGGCTCTAAAAAAATCATGCACGCAAGTCTAAAAACATCATACAGACTTGCTCGTGCGATGAAATCATGAAAATAACATGTAAATCTATGAATTAACCTCAAAACTCATCGTTTTCAACAAGAACTCTTAAAGTTCATAATTTCTCAACCGGATGTCTGAATCACGTCAAACGAACTTTGTTTTTCACCAAATTTCACAGTTAACCTTTAAATATCATAACAAAGCTGTACAGGGCTCCGGAACCAAAATACGGACCCGATACCAATGATTTTTAGCATTGTTTCTTTTCTTTAATTCATAAACATTTCAGCAAAATAATTAATTTTTAAGGCTTGGGACCTCGGAATTCATCTCCGGACATACTCCCGAGTCCCATATTTTACTGCGGACCTCCCGGGTTCATTGGAACATAGATCCGGGTCCGTTTACTCAAAATGTTGACCAAAGTCAACTTTTATCAAATTTAAATTCTAAAAATCACTATTTCTCATATTTTCACATAAAAGCTTTTCGGTTTCCCGCCCGGGCTGCACACACAAATCGAGGTATTTAATTTTAGTCTTTTTGTGGCTATTAAGCATGGACAAAGTCTAATTTTATAAAATTTATCCCTTGGGTCATCACAAAATGCAAAAACATACTGGAAACATATAGGAATGGAACAACATATTCTTAACTTGACTAATTACAACACTCCTAAAGGATGTCTCAAGACCTTAATCTATTACAATCTAAGAGAATTCCCTCACAAAGTTAATCCGATGACTTATTTGTCATTAAGTCTGTGGAACATCTAGATTACTAGAAATACAAATATCTATGAAAATATTAAAAAACAAGTCAATATAAATTCTACTATACAACTGGCAACGAAATACTTTTACCTAGCAAAACCAAGGCCCCCACAACGCAGGGTTAGGGTTCCTCTAAAATGGATACCACCTAAACCCAATATATACAAGCTTAATACGAATGAGGCTAGTAATTCCTCTACTAAAAGCGGATTTGGCGGAATAATAAGAAACCACACCGGGGAATTGATAACAGGTTTTTCAGGCAACATACCCAAACATTCTATTATGGCAACTGAATCATATGCTCTACTACAGGGGCTTGTACTTTCCAAAAGGAATAACCTCGTTCCAATCCAAGTGGAACTGGACGCCAAGGAGGTAATCACACTACTGCATAACGGTAGTTTACATTTTGCTAATCTAGTACATGATTGCAGGAACCTACTCAAGATGCTCCATGATCCGATAGTTAGTCATGCGTACAGAGAGCAGAATAGATTAGCAGATAAACTAGCAAGCTCGAGCTGTTTTTTGGAAGGAAGCTATCATCTTAAGATTTTTGATCAACCACCACCTTTTACGATAGGAACTTAAATGATAAGCAAGGTCTATCAATTTTGCGTGCTATCCCACTACCAGACCCAGATCCATGTGAAGAAGAATCCATCTCCACAAATCTACAAGACTTTTGCGGCATTACTTTGAATAGAGATGCCACAAATAGTATAGATACTAGTAGTCTTAATTTGGTTTGTAATAGAAAATCTATAACTACCTCTACATCAGGCAGTAATAGGGTGCAAGCTGGGCACCTGGAATCCTGGATATCTATACACATGAGTTTAATTAATATATAATATCTATCTTTAGTACGAAAAAAAGACTTCAGCACCAAATGTGCTTAAAAAATGAATTGAAGACCCTCATTTCTCGAAATTTTGCCTATTTAAATCAAGTACCGCTCGATGTAGAACCCCTTACTTTGAACTGCTTTTAGGTTCTTAAGTGCTTCAGCATCAGACAATGGAACAACAAGCCATGGATTTTTTTAAGTAACCATTGAATGATACTATTTTAGAAATATCGTCTAATAGCATCTATAAAGTTTAATGAGACGACAAAACATCTAACACACTATTATATCTGTTCAGTGTCTCTACATAGGACATAATATCTTTCCTCTGATCACGGGATAGAAATGAGGATCATGACTTTGTAAACTAAACTATTACCTTCAGGCTTCAGCAGCAGCAGGTATTCTCAGAACCTGGAAACAGGAGAAATCATGACTTTCAACAAAAAAAAAAAATTCACAATATATTATATTTATTTTGATAAACATAATAGTATTACTATAAGACTCATTTAAATTATCAACTTAACTAACCTCCTACAAGCATTGTAACAAACGTCACCATCGCAAATCCATCCTCTTAAGGCCATCTCCAACCCTCTCCCATTTTTGCCCCCAAAATGAGGGATGAATAGTGTTCACTCAAATATGGGTACACTATTCATCTTCTCCATTACTATTCATGCATATTTTATTATTTAACTCTTTTAATTTATCTCTTTACATATACCTAATTATGTTTAATTAATATCTTTATAATATTAATTTACATCTTAACTTTGGCGTATAATTTTGACAAATTAATTTTCGTGCATTTATTATTTTTATGTAAATTTATAAGTTAATTTTATTATAAGTTATAATTGTACAAAAAATATATAATCATCTCAAATATACGTGAGCCACGTTCGGCAAAGAAGAAATTGCGATGAAACAAGAATCATGTCGAAAAGATGTTGAACGTGCATTCAGAGTTTTGCAACAACGTTTTGCAATTGTTGCAGGACCCTCACGTTTTTTTGCAAAAAGAAGTGCTACATGATATGATGACGACATGTATTATACTGCACAACATGATAATCTAGAATGAGCATGATCTTAATGCACCAATTCAAGATGATTTGGAAGGTCAACCTCCAACAGTAGAAATGGCAGTAGATGAAAATCAACGATCTCAAGAATTTTTATCTCTATATAGAAGAATTAAGGACAAAGATGCTCATTTTGCACTTCGTAATGCATTAATAGATCATTTCTGGGAGAATACTAGAGGTTGAAATTGAATATTTATGTAGTACTTCGAATGAATTCTATCGTTATATAATATGTTTTTGATTAAACTTGTATCACAATGATTTCACTTTTATTTGAATTATTAGCTAATCTATAATAATTGCATACAAATTATATTATTTAAAATTTTATGGAATTGTTTTAATGAAAATTATAAATTAATGAAAATAAAAGATGGAATTTGTTTAATCAAATTTAAGAAATAAAAATTAAAATGAAAGATAATAATATAATATAGAAGAGAAAGACGAATATAAAAAAATATTTTATTTTAGGGGGAAAAAATGGGGGAATGGTGGGTACCAACATGGGGTTAAAGGTTAGAGATACCTAAGGTTTTTGTCCTCCTTTTCAAGCTCCTTGTGTTATGCCTCTGCTCTACATTGCTTCCCTCTTCTCTTCCATAGCACATTTGGGGTGGAGATCAAAATCACTCTTTACAATAGAATGACCACACTCGTACCTCACCATTGCGTCCATCACAATTATAAAATAAGCACTTTGTAAGTACGAGCTCATGCTCTGGAGAGCGTGATTCACATTCTCAGACCACCCCTTTGCCATCTCCTCATACTGTGGCTCAATCTCCTTCACGCTCTCCTTTGGGAATGGATAAGGATCAGTGCCATGGCACATATCTAGATTTCTGGCTTCAGTTGTAACAGTCATGCCTGTTGGTCAAATGGAAACCTGTAAATGAAATTGTGTTAAAACAGAAATTAGAAAACTGTTAGAAGAAACAGAAAATCTGTAAACGATAAAAAATATTCCGAGTCCACAATTTCCTTGTGTGTCCTTAAAGAATTTTAACCCCTTCACAAGTTGCCAAGGTAATGGATTAAATCCTCCTAGGATGAAACGGGATAAACCTTCCTGCAACAGTGGCAATACAAACTGCAGGATACCAACGAACTCAAAGAATAGAGCAAAGTCACACTTATGAATTTGAGAGAGAGACTGCGAAGTAGAATGCAGTATTTTTCAGAATGAAATTCTCGATTTTCAGAGAGTGAAAAGGAAGCCATGCCTCGGAATTTATAGGCAATTTTCGGAAGAGGTGTGATGTCTGTTCAGGAAGAGGTATCTGTTCAATAGGGAAAAGCAGCGTTCAGCAAAGATTATACATTCCAGTTAATTTCGTTAATGAACTGACTGCCATTTAATTAATTATTAAATAATTAATTAAATAAATTTTGTCAAAAAATAATCTTATCGGTCGATTTGACAAATCCAAATCCGAAGCCAAAGTCGAAGCCGAGCTGAGCGACGACGATGGCGCGAGGGTTCATTCTCTTCAAATCCTTTTAAGAGCTCTAAGAAGTGATCCTATATTTATACATACAAGTGTAGTTGTCTTTCACCAATGTGGTATAAAGTTCATGAAAAAAGCTCACTTGATTCAAATTTTCATTTCCCTCCATTTTATTTTCCACCATTTCTCAATTATCGATCGATTTGACAAATCCAAATTCAAATCCGAAGCCGAAGCCGAAGCCGAAGCCGAAGCCGAAGCCGAAGCCGAGGCGGAGCCGAGCGAGCGACGACGACGACGGCGCGAGGATACATCCTCTTCAACTCCTTTTAAGAGCTCTAAGAAGTGATCCTATATTTATACATACAAGTGTAGTTGTCTTTCACCAATGTGGTATAAAGTTCATGAAAAAAGCTCACTTGATTCAAATTTTCATTTCCCTCCATTTTATTTTCCACCATTTCTCAATTATCGATCGATTTGACAAATCCAAATTCAAATCCGAAGCCGAAGCCAANCTTGACTCAAATTTTCATTTCCCTCCATTTTATTTCCCACCATTTCCCAATTCACACTCTTAGTCTTTAAATGCAATGCTTAAAGTCCAACAATACCCCACATGAATGGGAATGGCTGTAACAAGAATGATCATAGATGAAAGATGTGTGATTTGCAAGTAAAGATTAATTGCATCTGGATAAGTAGGTTTCCCTTTGAACTTTCTGTAGTGAACATATATCGGATATACTCGATCAATCGGTAGATTTGATATCTTTGAACCGTCGAACTTTAGTGTATACCTAGACAACCATATGTCACACAAACCAACCCTTAACCATATTTTGGTTCTCATTGTTGTGTTCGTTTAAGCCATGAACACCACCTGGTTTCATAAGTGCGTAGAGAATTGGCCTTACAGAATTCTCATTGAAGCGGCTTCCACTTCACACTTACATAGGTGATTCCTAAATGTGTAATACTTTAGATTGACACCACATCAAACTTTGGTAATCATTAAAGAACGTGTAAAGTTCTATCCTTGTTACTAAACATTGTCTTCATCACGAGAAGGGACCAAAGATTTTACTTTGACAATGTTGAACCGGTCAATCACAACTTTGTTTGAGCTCCTTGAACCTAGATCTCGGAATGTCCAAAATTCTAGGTAGAGTTACCGCCATGATGACTTGTCCTCGACCATAGTCCCATTCCTTTAGATGATTTATCAACTCCCTCTCTAGTTAAGCCTTTTATAAGCGGATCCTTAATATTATCCTTTGATGTTACATAATCAATAGTGATAATTCCACTAGAAAGTAGTTGTCTAACGGTTTTATGTCTTCGTCGTATATGACGAGACTTTCCGTTATACATAACGCTCCCTGCCCTTCCTATTGCAGCCTCACTATCGCAATGTATGCATATAGGAGCCAAAGGTTTTGGCCAGAACGGAATGTCTTCTAAGAAGTTTCGAAGCCATTCAGCTTCTTCACCGGCCTTATCCAAAGCTATAAACTCTGATTCCATTGTAGAGCGAGCGATGCACGTCTTTTTGGAAGACTTCCAAGATACTGCTCCACTGCCAACAATAAAAACATATCAACTTGTGGACTTTGTTTTTGTTGAGCCGGTTATCCAATTTGCATCATTTTATCCTTCGATAACCGCATGATATTTATTGTAGTGCAAAGCGTAATCTTGGGTATATTCCAAATATCCCAGAACTCATTTCATTGCCACCCAGTGATGTTTGTTGGTATTATTTGTGAATAGACTAAGTTTACTTATTGCACAAGCTATATCAGGACGTGTACAATTCATGATATACATTAAGCTTCCCAGTACACGAGCATAATCCAATTGAGACGTACTTTTACCTTTATTCTTTACAAGATAATGGTTTAAGTCAATTGGAGTTTTTGCACTTCTAAATTCCAAGTATTTGAATTTTTCAAGTACCATTTTCACGTAATGTGATTGGGACAAAGCCAGACCCTGAGGAGTCCTCTGGATTTTAATTCCTAGAATTACATCGGCCACTCCTAAGTCTTTCATATCAAACTTACTAGCAAGCATTCGCTTAGTAGCTTAAATGTCGGCAATGTATTTTCTCATTATTATCATATCATCAACATATAAGCAAACAATGGCTATATGATTAGGAACGTTCTTAATGTAAACACATTTATCACATTTATTAATCTTAAAGCCATTTGACAACATTGTTTGGCCAAATTTTGCATGCCATTGCTTGGGTGCTTGTTTTAGTCCATAAAGGGACTTAACAAGTCGGACACCTTCTTTTCTTTTCCCGGAACCACAAACCCTTCAGGTTGGTTCATGTAAATTTCTTCTTCCAAATCACATTTAAGAAGGCTGTTTTTACATCCATTTGATGGATTTGAAGACTATACAAGGCGGCTAAAGCTATTAGCATCTGAATGGATGTAATTCTTGTTACCGGCGAGTATATGTCAAAATAGTCAAGGCCTTCTCGTTGTCTAAATCCTTTGACAACATNCATTTAGAACCCAAAGTTTTGTTACCTGGAGGAAGATCAACCAGCTCCCAAGTGTGGTTGCTCAATATGGATTCTATTTCACTATTGACAGCCTCTTTCCAATATTGTGCTTCTGAGGAAGACATTGCTTCCTTGAAGGTTCGAGGCTCATTTTCTAGCAGAAAAGTCAGAAAATCTGGACCGAATGAAGTAGATGTCCTTTGACGTTTACTTCTTCTCGGATTTTCCTCATTAGGCATACCATCTGTTGTTACCTCCCGAGGTCGTTTTGACTTTTGGTAGGACGATTCACTTTCCTTTTTATACGGATAAATAGTTTCAAAGAATTCAGCATTATCTAATTCTATTACCGTATTAACGTGGATCTCAGGATTTTCTGATTTATGAACCAGAAACCGATATGCCTTGCTATTGGTTACATATCCAATAAATACACAATCAACCGTTTTAGGCTTATGAACATGTACTTTAGCTAAACACCCCCACACTTTGAAGTATTTTAAGTTGGGTTTCCTTCCTTTCCACTTTTCGTACGAGATGGACTGTGTTTTACTGTGGGGTACACAGTTGATTATTCGGTTTGCTGTAAGTATAGCTCCCCCACAAGTTCTGTGGTAAACCAGAACTTATCAACAAGGCATTCATCATCTCCTTTAATTTTCTATTCTTTCTTTCCGCAATTCCGTTAGATTGAGGAGAGTACGGGGCAGTTGTTTGGTGAATAATGCCATTTTCCAAACATATTTGTTCAAAAGGAGATTCATATTCGCCACCCCTATCACTTCTTATCATTTTGATCTTTTTGTTAAGTTGTGTTTCAACTTCATTCTTGTATTGCTTGAATGCATCAATTGCTTCATCTTTACTACTAAGTAGGTAAACATAGCAATATCTCATACTATCGTCAATAAAAGTGATGAACTACTTTTTATCATTGCGAGATGGTATTGATTTCATGTCGCAAATATCTGTGTGAATTAAATCTAAAGGACTTGAATTCCTTTCGANTAATGTTTTGAAGTTGACGTGGCCTAAGCGCGCATGCCATAAAGTGTTTGACTCAACTAAGTAAGAAGAAGCTTCAACTTGAATAGCTATTACATTTAGCTTAAAAGGGCCCTCATTCAGGTAACCTTTGCCTACATACACATCATTCTTACTTAAAACAACACTATTAGAAACAAATACACACTTAAATCCATTTTTGACAAGAAGTGCTGTAGATACTAAATTCTTGCGAATTTCTGGAACATGGAGAACTTGATTTAAAGTCAAAATTTTTTTTNCAAATATAGCGAGTGGCTCCAGAATCAATCCACCACTCTCTCGGATTTCCTACCAAGTTGCATTCAGACAACATGGCACACAAGTCCTCCACTTCTACCACATTTGCTTGATTCTTCTTCTTTTGTGTCTCTTTCTCTGGAGCATGGCAATCTATGGCCTTATTCCCGGGCTTTCTACAGTTGTGACAACTACCTTTGAACTTCTTCTTGTCTGGGTAATTCTTTGGTCCAGATGCCTACTTTCTTTTCTTTTTATTTCCCGGTGCTTCCTCAACAATGTTAGCTCCCATTATTGCCGAGTTGCCACGTGACTTCTTTTCAGCATTTTTGTTGTCTTCTTCTATCCTTAGACGAACAATTAGATCCTCAAGTGTCATCTCTTTGCGCTTGTGCTTCAAGTAGTTCTTAAAGTCCTTCCATAAAGGAGGTAACTTTTCAATGAAGGCAGCAACTTGAAACGCCTCATTTATGACCATACCTTCAGCAAGGAAGTCATGCACGATGACTTGTAATTCTTGGTCTTGAGTGATGACTGACCGGGTCATACCTTCAGCAAGGAGGTCATGCACGATGACTTGTAATTCTTGGACTTGAGTGATGACCGACCTGGTGTCAATCATTTTAAACTCCAAAAATTTTGCAGCAACGAACTTCTTAAGTCCAGCATCCTCGGTCTTGTACTTTTTCTCAAGAGCGTTCCATAACTCTTTTGAAGTTTCCATGACACTATAAATATTATACAAGTCATTCTCCAAACAACTTAAAATGTAGTTTCTGCATAGAAAATCAGAGTGTTTCCATGCTTCAATTACCACAAATCGTTCAGCCTCAAGAGTATCTTCTCCCACGACTGGAACATCCTCCTTGATGTATCGTTGCGNCGGGTGTTTCTGCCGGTGCCATTGTATGTGATGGTCTTGACGAAGCAGCAGCACTCGATGAAGCACCCGTTCCAGCAGCATTTCCATTAGTTTGGTTTTTATTCGTCATGTTTCTGTATAGTTGGAAACAAACAGAACTTTGTTAAATCAGTGAAGTTTTGATATCTTCAAACTGAATATCAAACCAAACATACAATACGTAACAATGGTGAAGTTTGTATATACTTTAAACCCGTACGTTTATTATTCCAGTAATGTTTTGATATCCTTTAAACCGGACAGAACAATTATTGGAGTAGAAAGCACAAAGGCTTTAGTCTCCAAACCAGTACACAAAATATAGATAATAATTCAATATAAATTTCAACACAGAAACGTTAAAATAAAATTCCTTAAGCTTGTAAACGAAACTGTGTTAAAATAGAAATTAGGAAACCGTTAGAAGAAACAGAAAATATGTAAACGATAAGAAATATTCCGAGTCCACAATTTTCTTGTGTGTCCTTAAGGAATTTTAACCCCCTCACAAGTTGCCAAGGTAATGGATTAAATCCTTCCAGGATGAAACGGAATAAACCCTCCTACAATAGTGGCAATACAAAATGCAGGATACCAACGAACTCAAAGAACAGAGCAAAATCACACTTACGAATTTGAGAGAGAGATTGCGAAGTAGAATGCAGTATTTTTCAGAAGGAAAGTCTCAATTTTCAGTGAGTGAAAAGGAAGCCATACCTCAGAAATTATAGGCAATTGTCGGAAGAGGTGTGATGTCTGTTCAGGAAGAGGTGTCTGTTCAGTAGGGAAAAACAACGTTCATCAAATGCAACATTTTTTTGGATTATATATTCTAGTTAATTTCGTTAATGAACTGACTGGAATTTAATTAATTATTAAATAACTAATTAAATAAATTTTGTCAAAAAATAATCTTATCGATCGATTTGACAAATCCAAATCCAAATCCAAAGCCGAAGCCGAGCCGAGCGACAACGACGACGCGAAGGTTCATTCTCTTCAACTCCTTTTAAGATCTCTAAGAAGTGATCCTATATTTATACACACAAGTGTAGTTGTCTTTCACCAACGTGGTACAAAGTTCATGACAACAGCTCACTTGATTCAAATTTTCATTTTCCTCCATTTTATTTCCCACCATTTCCCAATTCACACTCTTAGTCTTTAAAGCCCAATGCTTAAAGTCCAACAAAATCAAAATGGGGATACCACGAAATTTGAACAAACTACTCAATGATGTCTTCCTTTGAAGAGCCAGCCGCCACATTGCGGCAAAAAAATCATCAATGAAGACCTGATTGTATGGGTCAAAATCTGTCCATAAGGTCGACATGATATAGAAGAAATAGGGGGTTGACTGAGTCATGCCCATGCTCGTAGAGTATGACCTTGCCAACTATCTCGGACGTGCTTAAAGTCAAGTCAATGATGATCTCGAACGGCAAAAAGACTGCCAGGAGGCAAAGAGGAAAAAGCAGGGTCAATGGAGAACTTGTTGGTTAAAGATCACTGGTCAAACTAGAATGTGAGGGATATAAATAGAAGGATAGAGAACAAAGCAAGGGTGGATTTTTCGAGAGAAGGAGCAAGAGAATAGAAGAGAACCTCTAACAAGGATAAGAGCGGAGATTTGAGCAGCTGATAAGGAAAGATTTCACAGCTAACTCAACTGGGATAGAACGTATAAGTATCAATAGCATTATTCTCTTTCTGTTGTCCGTACGAGCATCAAACATTGCTTTAAAGAGGTAAGTTTATCGTTTATCATCTGATATCTATTTATAAGTCGGAAAGAAGAGTGAAAACTCGATCTTGCAAGGTCATTGTGAGTCATTTCATTTAGATCCAAAGTTAATTATGTTAGTCTATGATTAACCCTCTACTTTATTCAGTAAATCTCTCATAAAGGTATTTGTCATATTTTTGGTAAAACTCTGAGAAAGAACACTTTGTAACATTGACTGTTGTAAGAATATCCATGTGATGACCCGAAGTCATCCCATATAATTCTATCTAAATCTGTGTTCTGAGGCCGTGTAAGCCTCCTTTTATCTCACCTTGTTGTGTAGCGCAGCCCGGGCGCGTAGCCGGGAATCCTTTATGTGAAAAGAATTGATGAAATAATGAAATTTTAAAGAAAACTGTTATCTGAAAAATATGAAGGGTGGTGAAAATGAAATATGATGGAAACCTGTGTAATTGAGGTCCGTATTGTGGTTACGGAGCCCAAAACAAATTCAATATGTTTAAATTGAATGATATGTGAAATTTGGTGAGAAACGGATTTGATTTTGATGAGATTCAAACTGAAAGTGGAAAAATGTGAAGTTTGAGATATGTTGAGAAATTTTATGCAATTCGAGGTGTAATTCACTATTTATGATAGTGATTCGATGTTTTGATTACTTGAATAAATTCGTAATGTGTTTCCGAAGTTGTGTACACTTTTGTTTGAGGTTCCGAGGGCTCGAGATAGTTTTGGGTAGGCTCCGGGGTGCATTAGACTTAAAAACCACTAAACGTTGCAGGTAACAGCATCAGGTCTCTGAACCTGGGAGCGCAGCCACAGTCTCCCTAGCGCGGTCCGCGGTGCTCCCTTTGTGGCCGCGGTCGCCTTAGGCGACCCGCAGTGAGAAACTTTAGAGGACCTGAGAGACCTTCGTGGCTGCGGTCGCCTTAACTCGATCCGCGGTGGTCGATCTTCAGAGAGGCAACACGAGGCCTTCGCGTTCGCGTTCGCGGTCGCTCGAACGCGGTCCGTGATCGCTCGAATGCGGTCCGCGGTAGAGGCCTGGGCAGGGGGTACCTATAAATACATGATTTTTCCAGCTATTTTCTATTTTTCAAAGCCCTAAAACACAAGAGGCGATTTTCTAAACACTCTTTCTTCTCCAAAACAATTGTAAGTGATTTCTAACTAGTTTTCTTCATTCCTTAACATCCTACTACAAGTTTTCATCTTAGAATCAAAAGATTTTTAAGGGAAAAATTGGGAATTTTGGGAAAAACCTAAGAACATTGAAATTTGGGAATTTAGACCTCAATTGGGGTCGGATTCTAAAACCAATCATACACCCGGGCTCGGGGGTGAATGGGTAATCAGGTTTTGGTCCGAACTTCGGATTTGGACCAAGCGGGCCTGGTGTCAAATTTTTTAATTTTGGGGAAAACTCTTTTCCTTGCATTAGAGTTCATTCAATTGGCATTCATTGATGTAATTAAGTAACAGTGGCCTTTTTGGGTCATATCGTATCGGCTAAGGGCATTCAGGTTGATCCTAAGAAAGTAGAGGTAGTCAAGAACTAGCCTAGACCCATCACAACCACGGAGATTAGGAGTTTCTTGGGTTTGGCCGGTTACTACCATCGTTTTGTAGAGGGGTTTTCATCCATAGCAACCCCAATGACTAAATTGACTCAGAAGAATGCTCCCTTTAAATGGTCAGATGAGTGCGAGGTGAGCTTCCAGAAGCTCAAGACAGCCTTGACTTCAACACCGGTGTTGGTGTTACCATTAGATTCAGGTTCTTTCACGGTGTATTGTGATGCTTCTAGAGTTGGCCTTGGGGCAGTGTTGATGCAGGACGACAGGGTGATTGCGTATGCGTCTCGCCAGTTGAAAGCCCATGAAAAGAATTGCCCTATTCATGATTTAGAGTTGGCACCTATTGTGCATGCTTTGAAAATTTGGAGGCATTATCTTTATGGTGTGCCGTGTGAGATTTTTACTGACCATCGTAGCCTCCAGTACTTATTCAAGTAGAAAGATCTAAATTTGAGGCAATGAAGGCGGTTAGAGTTGTTAAAAGATTATGATGTCACTATATTGTATCACCCGGGGAAGGCCAATATGGTGGCCGATGCATTGAGTAGAAGGGCAGTGAGTATGGGCAGTCTTGCATATATTCCGGTCCGCGAGAGACTGTTGGCTTCAGACATTCAGACTTTGACTAATTAGTTCGTGAGGTTAGATATTTCTTCCAGCAGAGTCCTAGCTTGTACTGCCGCTCGGTCTTCACTAATTGATCATTTTCGAGAGAGACAGGATGATGACCGACATCTGGTAGTCCTTAGAGACAAGTTTCGACACGGTGATGCCAAACAGGTTATGATTGGAGATGATGGCATTTTGAGGATGCAAGGTAGGCTTTGTGTGCCTAATGTTGATGGTCTCCGTGAGTTGATCCTTGAGGAGGCTCACAGTTCCAAGTATTCTATCCACCCAGGTGCAGCGAAAATGTACCAAGACTTGAACAATATTATTGGTGGAGGAGAATGAAAAAGGAGATTGTGGCCTATGTAGATTGTCAGCAGGTAAAATATGAACATCAAAGACATGGTGGTTTACTTCAGCAGATAAAGATTCCTGAGTGGAAGTGGGAGCATATCACTATGGACTTCGTTGTTAGGCTCCCACAGACTCAGAGGAAATTCGATTTGGTTTGGGTTATTGTAGATATACTGAATAATTCAGCACACTTCATTCTAGTGGCTGGTACTTATAATTCAGAGCGGTTAGCTGAGTTGTATATTCGGGAGATATCCCGATTGCACGGTGTGCCGGTATCCATCATATCAGATCGAGGTCCTCAGTTCACCTAGCATTTCTGGAGAACATTGCATAGTGAGTTGGGTACCCAAATATATCTCAGCACAACATTTCACCCTCAGACTGACGGGCAGTCTAAGCGTACCATTCAGTTATTGGAGGATATGCTCCGTGCTTGTGTTATTGATTTTGGAGGTTCTTGGGATCGATTTTTGTCATTAGCGGAATTTTCTTATAATGATAGTTATCAGTCGAGCATTCAGATGGATCCTTACGAAGCATTATATGGTAGGCGGTGCAGATCGCCAGTTGGATGGTTTGAGCCAGGAGAGGCTCGATTGTTGGGTACAGATTTAGTTCAGGATGCCTTAGATAAGGTCAAGATTATTCAGGACAGACTTCGTGTAGCCCAGTCGAGGAAAAAGAGTTATGCCCATCATAAAGTCTGTGATGTAGCATTTATGATTGGAGATAGAGTATTACTTCCGTGTCGCCCATGAAGGGTGTTATTAGATTTGGGAAGAAGGGTAAGTTAAGCCCTAGGTATATTGGGCCATTTGAGATTCTTGATAAGGTGGGGGAGGTAGCTTACATGCTTGCATTACCTCCAGGGTTATCCTCAGTTCATCCGGTATTTCATGTGTCAATGCTCCGGAAATATCATGGTGACCCGTCCCACGTGTTAGATTTCAGCTCTATCCAGTTGGACAAAGACTTGTCTTATGAGGAAGAGACGGTAGCTATTTTGGACCAGCAGGTTCGTCAGTTGAGATCAAAGAGTTTTTCTTCAGTTCGTGTTCAGTGGAGGGTCAGCCTGTTGAGGCAGCGACTTGGGAATCCGAGTCCGATATGCGGGATCGATATCCCCATCTTTCCCTCGATCAAGGTATGTCTCTATATGTTTAAATTGAATTATCTGTGAAATTTGGGGAGAAACGGATTTGATTTTGATGAGATTCGAACTGAAAGTGGAAAATGTGAAGTTTGAGATATGTTGAGAAATTTATGCAATTCGAGGTGTAATTCACTGTTTATGATAGTGATTCGATGTTTTGATTACATGAATAATTATGTAATGTGTTTCTGCGGTTGTGTACACTTTTGTTTGAGGTTCCGAGGGCTCGGGATAGTTTTGGGTAGTCTTCGGGGTGCATTAAACTTAAAAATCACTGAATGTTGCAGGTAACGGCATCCGGTCTCTGAACCTGCGAGCGCGGCTGCGGTCACCCTAGCGCGGTCCGCGGTGCTCCCTTCGCGGCTGCGGTCGCCTTAGTGCGACCCGCGGTGAGAAACTTCAGAGGACCTGAGAGACCTCCGCGGTCGCAGTCGCCTTAATGCGGTCCACGGTGGTCGATCTTCAGAGAGGCAACACGAGGCCGCGTTCGCTCGAACGCGGTCCGCGGTAGAGGCCTGGGCAGGGGCACCTATAAATACATGATTTTTCAGCTATTTTCTATTTTTTAAAACCCTAAAACACAAGAGGCGATTTTCTAAACACTCTTATTCTCCAAAACAATTGTAAGTGATTTCTAACTAGTTTTCTTCATTCCTTAACATCCTACTACAAGTTTTCATCTTAGAATCAAAAGATTTTTAAGGGAAAAATTGGAAATTTTGGGAAAAACCTAAGAACATTGAAATTTGGGAATTTAGACCTCAATTGGGGTCGGATTCCAAAACCAATCATACACCCGGGCTCGGGGTGAATGGGTAATCGGGTTTTGGTCCGAACTTCGGATTTGGACCAAGCGAGCCCGGTGTCAAAATTTTGAATTTTGGGGAAAACTCTAGAAAACTCTTTTCCATGCATTAGAGTTCATTCAATTGGCATTCATTGATGTAATTAAGTAACTTGTGATTAGATACGAGCGAATTGGTGTTGGAATCAAGGGGTAAGGCAGTGATTGAGACTTGAATTGGGTTTCTGGCATTCGAGGTAAGTGTTTGGCCTAACTTTAGCTTGAGGAAATAGGACTCCCCCTTGTTTGCTACGTAGTTTGCATGGGTGTGGTGTATAGGTGTGGTGACGAGTATTTATGCACTACCCAAACTATTGTTAAGCATGATCCCCTTTCCCATTCCCTTCTTATGTGATCATGGTCCTAACTGTTAGATGACTACTATTCTTTAAATGATTATTTGGCCTTGGTAAATGGTAATTGCTGTTGGTTATTGTTATGCCTAATTGTAGGAGTAAGGGTTGTTTGGGCCGGTTGCCCTTGTTTTATGAGTATGACTGAGAGGTCTGATATTGTATTATGGAATGATTTATATCTTTTGATATGTTGGTTGACTTCCTGGTTGAGAGAATTCTAAACGAATTCATGAGAAACATACAGTTTATTATTTATATACATGTATTGTTGAAACACAGATATTGTGAAAGACTTGGCCTAAATTGTGAAAATTTGAAATAAATACATGTATATATATTTGACTGTGATAAGGGTGTACAGGAAAAATAAATATGCATATGACTGTGACAAGGGTGGACAGGGGAAATGAATATATATATAATTGACTGTGATAAGGGAGGACAGGAGAAATAAATATACAAATAACTGTGATAAGGGAGGATATGGAGAAATAAATATACTTATGACTGTGATAAGGGTGGACAGGGAAACTATAAATGCATGACTGTGATAAGGGTAGCTATTTACATTGTTAATATATGATTGTGATAATGGAGGATATTTTTATTTGTAACGATATTGATGTTGTTGCGAATGTTTAAAGGGAAGAGGAAGTAAAACTGTGAAAGGCTGAGATAGCGATTTTATTATTCTTTAAATTCTATTGTATTGTTTTATTTAAAGTGAAAGAACGGAAATGTTGAAGAGTTATTGGGAAATTGGTTATAGCTTAGTATTCCATTTCATTGCAGTTCTTATTATTTTACTGTCCGGCTTTCTTTCTAGTTTATTATTAATTGTTGTCAGAGATTATACATATTGTTGAAGCCCGATCTAGCCTCGTCACTATTTCGCCGAGGTTAGGCTTGGCACTTACTCAGTACATAGGATCGGTTTTACTGATGCTACACTCTGTGCTCTTTTTTCATAGATCCAGGCGCTTTCCAGCAGTAGAGGATTCTAGGTTGACCACCTGATCGCGTTTGGAGACACGAGGTACATCTGCCGGCGTTCGCAGATATTCGAGAGTCTTCTCCCACATTTATATATATACTGTTTACATTCACCCAAACAGTTCACTATTTCTTTCAGACAATTCTTTGTAGTATTCATAGTCGGTTGTGGATTTGTGACACCAGACCCTGAGGTAGTTATGAAGCTTATTTTTTTCAAGTAGTTCGTTACTCTTTTCGTTTAATGGATTTATATTTTATCCGGTTTTGAGATTATTGGAAGTGTGACTAATGAGATCGTGGGAGTTATGATAACTCGGTCTGTTTTGGGAAATTGAGGAAAGTTACGATAGTTGAAATTCGTTTCTAAATTAAGCTATTCTTGTTCAGTACTAAGATTGTGGAATATTGTTAAACGGAATTTAATATTGGCTTGCTTAGCAAGTGTGCTGTTAGGCGCCATCACGATCTCTAAAGGTTGGAAATTTAGGTCGTGACAATCCACCTCTTGTCTTTTCTATTGATTCCCAAGTAAAAAAGAAACCTTTTCATATACAAGATCCAAGAACATTGTGTCGGATCCACGTATCTCGTCATTTTCTTCGTTGACACCGTGATTGTTAAATATCACTGCTTGACATTCAGGCACATCATCTTTTATTATTACATTTCTTGCCATTGCATGCATTTATTCCACCGACTCATGCATTCATTGTCAATCATCCTCAGTATTTTGTACGAAATTTAATATTGCGTCATCTTTGTTTCTTTTATTTATCACCACATTCACAGATCTGACAGCTATTAAGTTTAACAAGGATTAACCTTCCGTTTCATTTACAAAATATCTCATGAAAGTGTTTATCATATTTTTGGTAAAACAATTTGGCGCCATCTGTGGGGATTTCCTAGCTAAAATCCTAGTTTCTTTTAGATTCAGGGCTGGCCAAAATACCACTCCCCGACTATCGTGGCCTCACCGCCACGAGACACGCAACACCTTGTAAAAGTAGGAGGAAAATGGCCAAAACAACCAACCCAGCCTGGGTCGGGTCTCCGCCTAATGTCGATGCCATACCCAGTGTCTTAGCCCAACCCGCACCTCACACACCAACTCGCACTTCTACCTCGTTAAGGATAGACGGTATCTTGCTATGTGATCCTTCAAAAGTCATGCCCATCCCGCCCCATATTCGCACCTATATGCACCAGATGATTTGTGAACAAAGTTTGACATGCTTACCTTGTTCACGCATATCGGACTGGGACTCGGCCCCAATCACCCAACGAGCAATGTGAAAAACCAACATGCGAGAAGCCTAGACGCAGTTAACGGCAGGGCCCAACGCGGTTGCCAAGCTTGAGACCACCAGTCGAGCACGAGATGAAGCGAGCTACTCCACAGTTCCACCCCTCTATTCGTCGACTTGTCGGACCAAGGTAAATTTCTTTTAGATGTAACTTACCACATTCTTTCATCGATACAAAACAGGTACATAAGAATTCTCCAATAAAAGCAAAATCGAGCGAACGGTACTCGCCATGAACCGCAGTGTTCTTCACTGAAAGCAAAATTAAGCGGGAGGGACTCCTCATGGTACACGCGTAAATGATACGACGACAAGTGACGTTCTCCCAGAAATGAAACAACGGGGTATAAATTCGAGCTCGCTCGAATCACACCCTTACGACCATCGGGCATCGCCATAAGAAAAGAAAGTTCGACCTCGCTCGACTTAACAACGGGTTATAAATTCAACCTCACTCGAATCACACCCTTACGACCATCGTCCATCACCATAAGAAAAGAAAGTTCGACCTTGCTCGACTTAACAACGGGTTATAAATTCGACCTCACTCAAATCACACCCTTACGGCCATCTTCCATCGCCCTAAGATAAGAAAGTTCGGCCTCGCTCGACTTTACAACGGGTTATAAATTCGACCTCGCTCGAATCACACCCTCACGATCATCGGCCATCGCCATAAGAAAAGAAAGATCGACCACACTCGACTTAACAACGGGTTATAAATTCAACCTCGCTCGATTCACACCCTCACGGCCATCGGCCATCACCATAAGAAAGGAAATTTTGACCTTGCTTGACTTAACAACGGGTCATAAATTTGACCTCGCTCGAATCACACCCCCATGGCCATAGGCCATCGTCTCGAAGTTCAAACTGGTTAATTCATCGCTTCAATTGTCGTCTACTCCACCAGGACCGACGAAGGGACTAGGTAGACGGAGAACTTCCCAAATGTATATTTTGAACAAGGTATGTAACACTCTCCAAAGAAATGAACAAATGAAGTAATACATTTCATCACACAACTCCACATTGCTACACTCCACTTACATTCGACCTCGCTCGAATTATTTACAGTCGACCTCGCTCGAATTATTTACTTTTGACCTCGCTCGAATTATTTACGTTCGACCTCGCTCGAATTATTTACGTTCGACCTCGCTCGAATTATTTACGTTCGACCTCGCTCGAATTATTTACGTTCGACCTCGCTCGAATTATTTACGTTCGACCTCGCTCGAATTATTTACGTTCGACCTCGCTCGAATTATTTACGTTCGACCTCGCTCGAATTATTTACGTTCGACCTCGCTCGAATTATTTACGTTCGACCTCGCTCGAATTATTTACGTTCGACCTCGCTCGAATTATTTACGTTCGACCTCGCTCGAATTATTTACGTTCGACCTCGCTCGAATTATTTACGTTCGACCTCGCTCGAATTATTTACGTTCGACCTCGCTCGAATTATTTACGTTCGACCTCGCTCGAATTATTTACGTTCGACCTCGCTCGAATTATTTACGTTCGACCTCGCTCGAATTATTTACGTTCGACCTCGCTCGAATTATTAACGTTCGACCTTGCTCTAATTATTTACATTCGACCTCGCTCCTCGAACTATTCACATTCGACCTCGCTCGAATTATTTAAAACTGACCTCATCCGACTTTACGATGGTTCACTATTTCGACTCAAATATAAAAGTCGAAACCAAACTTGCCCGAGATGGAAATTTTGAGGTCCCATTTGAACTCACACGATGGACTCCCAACTAGAAGGATCAGGGACTCATCGCGGAGAAATCCGAAAGTCAACACAAAAGCACGCATACGCAACATGCAAAAGAGAGGGAAAAAGAAAAATAAAAAAATTCATATAAATACAAAGGCAAAACATTCATTTCATTCGAATGTACGCACGCCATAGCCGCGCCTTACAAGAAGCCAAAACAGGCCCCTAGAAAAGAAATGAAAATAAACAAAGAAGAACAAAAAGAACTAAACAAAAACTAAATATGAAAGCTGTTGCAACACTTCACTCGGCATCATCTCCACCGCCACTCTCCCCATCATCATCGTCAAGAGGTGCATCCTCAGCATCGGCACCCTCACCAACCTCTGGTGTCGTGGGGTCGTAGCCACAGTTGACACGAGCCTCGCGTGCCTTCGCCCGAGCATCTTCAAAGGAAGCTTCAAAAACACTCCCCCTCCCACAAACCATTGTATATATCCCGTTGGGCCTCAACATAAACCCACAACTCATGAAAGTGGCGAGGGGCAGAAGTAGAGGCAGACCCAACCTGAGCCAACAAGCGCACCTTTTCGGCCTCGAGGGTCGTGATCTGGTCTCCCAAACTCGAAGCTTCCCGATCAATATCACTGATGCGCTCTTCAAGCAGGGCCTCCCTCAATGTGGTCGTCCCCTCTCAGACTCCTGCTCAGACCTGAGGACGCGGATGGTGTCGTCTAGCACCGCCGCTCTCGCCAAAGACGATTCTCGAGCACGCTCAGCCTGCTCCAACACGACCACTTTCCCTTCCAGGTCGGCCAACTTCTGGGCCCACTCCACGCTAAGAGCCTCCACCCTGATCGAGTTCGGCTTGCAATGATCTCACCCTAGCCTGAAGGTCCTCACATTCCGTGGAGACCCCTTTGCCCACCTCAAGATCCTAGTTCTTAGCATGTAGCAACTCCTCCAACTCACTGCACCTGTGGATGGACCGCAAATCCTCATCCCTCCTCCCCAATTCCTCCCTGGTAGACTGGGCGGCAACACCTTCTCTAAGCCACTCACACAACTCACGGCATCTGTCTCGATACCGCTGATACTTCTCGACCATCTTCAGAAATATTTCGGCCCGCGTTTAAGCCCTACGAGCACTTTCAACCTCCATCATGTAAGTCTGTGAAAAAGGAAGAAAGGGTCATAAAAATAAAGGGTCACGAAGTGAAGACGGTAGAGGGACTTACCCTCAAACCCATCGCGGTTGTACCACGCGACAGCTGAGAATCGTTGATCAGTTGAAGAGCTCCACTCTCAGCAACAGAACAGAGAAGATCGAATTGCGGCACCAACTCCACCGTATCCCCTAACAGATTAAGATCCAACGGTATCTCAAGAATACAGGAAGGCCCCTCAGCCATTACCACAATCCTGGTAAAGCCCTCCTCGAACATCCTCACGCCCTCAGGGTCGAGGTCAGACTCAGTCTCATAGTAATTAACCACGAAGTTCTTCCCTCTCTCTTTAGCCGATAGAGGAGCATTATTCTGCCGGGATGATGAGGGTATGCTATAAATAACCGCGGCCACCTCGGGACCCCGAACCTCCGACATACTAGCCTCCTGAACGCCCTCCACAGTTCTCTCCTCCGCCTCCTGGTCGGCCCCGACCCCTACTTCAATATCCATTGAAGCGGAGCCACCCCTCAAAGACATCTCAACAACAGGGGACTCGTCCAAAATTATCCTCCGCCTCTTCGACGGGGCCTCCTCTCTGCCGCTAGGGGTGTTCATAAAAATTCGAAAAATCGAACCAAACCAAACCGACCAAGAAAATCGATACTTTTTGGTTTGGTTTGGTTTTGGTTTTGGATTTTAAAAACCGATCAAATTTGGTTTGGTTTTGGTTTTAATTAAAAAATAACCGAACCAAACCGATATAGGAAGATATTTCAAATTTATTATTATACCTTTATATATGTATATTTTTATACAAAGTTTCAAAAAATTTATGGTGAATGTTAATCGTTTGCACTTTTAGTACAATTTTTTACCTTTATATTCTAGTTTGATTGGTAGTTTTCTTTTGTTAAATTTAAGAATCTATTTTATGTTAAAAAAAATATTTTTAATTGAGTCCTTAAATTATTCATCACTATTTGATTCAATTATCATCAATATATTTTAGTAAATAATAGATTTCTCAAAGGGCAATTGATTGATAGTGTTACGTTGAAAATGTGGTCGCCGGAATATGTGTTTGGTAGTGTATGTCTTATATTTAAGAAAAAACCGAAAATAACCGAAAAACCAACATAAATCGAATCGAGAAAAAACCGACTTAATTGGTTTGGTTTGGTTCTAATATTTGAAAACCCGACTTACTTGGTTTGGTTTCTTTTTAGGGAAAAATCGATCCAAACCGAACCATGAACACCCCGAGCTGCCGCCAAGGGAAGATTCGCCCGACAAACGAACTGCCGGAATCGGAGTCTCTGGCTGGGGAGCAACCTCCGAATGCACAACTTCGGTTGCAAGCGCGCCCCGACCGAAAGTTGGGTCCTCCGTGACATCGCCCGTAGAAGCTACCGGCGTAGGCCAACCCGAAGCTGCCGGCTGGCGGAACGCTAGCGGGGCAGCCCTTGACCTTCTTTGCTCTCTCTGATCTGTCATAAAAATACGTAACTCCACGTTAGTTCAAAGAATAATGCAAGACAAAAAGTACAATCATGGCGGGAACAAAACGACTTACTCACGGTTGGGCGACGCCCAAACCTCTCATGGAAGTGCGCCCACTCGTGAATCCCCACGGTGTGGGGCAGAACTAACACCACCCATTCACGGATGTCGTCAACTAGCGTGGGAGGCGATCTCTCAGCTGCAATAAAAATAGCATGAGTAAACGACCAACGTCCTTCTAGGAAGATTAAAGATATATGAGTAATTAGTCGACCTAGCAAAAAGCGAAGAGTGAAGGAATACTTACAGGCGAAATTCCACGTCTCAGGGAACCCGACAGGGTTAGATACCAGATGTTCCGTGTGAACGAAAAAGAAACTCTCCCAAAAAAGGCAATTGGTCTTGTCGTCCATCCCGATCACCAGGCTCTTCGTGCCCCAATGACGGAGATGCAACATAGTCCCCCTTTGGAAGTGGGGAGCGAAGAGATGCATCATATGCCGGAGAGAAACGCCACGGTCGGCCAACTCAGCATACTTGGTAAGCATTAGAAAAAGCTTGTATATGTACGGGGTGAGCTGAGCCGGGAATACTTCATAAAAGTGACAGAAGTCCGCAGCTAGAGGGAGCGTGTACCCAATGACAAAAGGGTACGCGTAGAAGGCACAATACCCTGGTCGATGCAAGTGAACTATGTCACCTCCCGCAGGGAAAAGTTCGATGTGCTCCGGGATCCTCCACTTAATCTTAAAGGCCGTCAATGCCGCAACATCCATCACCGACAATGCCGGTGCAAGCTCATCTTTGGCGGGATGATCGACGTCATTTCATGGTTTCCCTAGGTGGGGACCACCTCATCCACAGTTGGAAAACTCTCGTCTTCCACCAAATTCAACTCCTCCTCAAGGGACGTTCGAAACGACTAAATCCGCCTATCGTACTCTCCCAAAGGCAACCTAACAGGGGGGGGGGGACTAACTATATGGGTAAAAATATGTCCATAACATCGACGTGATATAGAATCAATAGGGAGTCGACTGAGTCGTGCCCACGCTTGTAGAGTACGACCTTGTCAACTATCACGGCCATGCTTAGAGTCAAGTCAATGATGATCTTGAACGGCGAAAAGACTACCAAGAGGAAAAGAGGAAAAAACAGGGTCAATGGAGAACCTGCTGGTTAAATACCACTAGTCAAATTAGAATGCGAGGGATATAAATAGGAGGAGAGAGAATAAAGCAAGTGGAATTTTTTGGAAGAAGGAGCAAGAGAATAGAAGAGAACCTCTAACAAGCCTAAGAGCGGAGATTCGAGTAGCTAATAAGGAAAGATTTCACAGCTAACTAAACTGGGATAGATCGCATAAGTATCAATAGCATTATTCTCTTTCTGTTGTTTGTACGAGCATCGAACATTGCTCTAAAGATGTAAGCTTATCGTTTATCATTTGATATCTATTTATAAGTCGAAAAGAAGATTGAAAACTCGATCTTGCATGGTCATTGTGAGTCATTTCATTTAGATCTAAAGTTAATTATGTTTGTCTAGGATTAACCCTCTAAGTTATTCAGTAAATCTCTCATAAAGGTATTTGTCATATTTTTGGTAAAACTCTGAGAAAGAACACTTTGTAACATTGACTGTTGTAAGAATATCCATCTCTTGTCTTTTCTATTGATTCCCAAGTCAAAAGAAACCTTTTCATATACAAGATCCAAGAACATTGTGTCGGATCCACGTATCTCATCATTTGCTTCGTTGACAACGTGATTGTTAACTATCACTGCTTGATATTCAGGCACATCATCTTTTATTATTACATTTCTTGCCATTGCATGCATTTATTCCACTGACTCATACATTCATTGTTAATCATCGTCAGTATCTTTGTCCGAAATTTAATATTACGACATCTTTGTTTCTTTTATTTATCACCATATTCACAGATCTGACAGCTATTAAGTTTAACTAGGATTAACCTTCCGTTTCATTTACAAAATATCTCATAAAAGTGTTTATCATATTTTTGGTAAAACACTAATCTTTGTCACTAGATATGAATACAACTTCTAAAGCATCATCATCCGCTTTAACTTGTCATATGCTTCTATGAGCTTTGGTAAGAAAGCACGACACGGAGGACACCAGTGTGCAGAAAAGTAAAGAAGAACATTCTCCCCAAAAAGATCAGACAGTGGAATCTACAAAGAAAAATCTCTGATGACTGACAGTAATTGTGGTAAGGCGGGTAAAGACAACAATAGAAATGGGATGTAAGCTGTTTTGTAGTATGATTGGCAAATAAAAATGTTGGGATTAAAATATTAGTGAATAGGAAATGGAGTCACAACTCACGAACATACTAAGAATTTACTACAAGTATTTGTCTGAAAGAAAATACAATTATTTGTGAAATAAGAAAAAAAAACAGTAAAGTGGGATATAAAAGGGGACGCCAGGACCTGTGGACCCCAAGAGGACTACCTTGGGTCTCCTAGTAATGAAGCCTACATCCAACCTGTTACGCGGCGCCTTCCTGAGACTCTTTGGAAGGGCGACGTAAGGCTAAGCAACCGATGTCAGGGCAGTTGATTGTCCGCCCAGTGAGGTCCCCTCCGCACGCTAGATGATATTGTCAGTGCCGTGCGGGAAAACTAATGCCAACAATTGAGAGAACTGAAATAAGAATTGAATAAAAGCTTGATTGCATTAACGAAAGCTATTACAAAAGAAGGCAACGCGGTGTCGAGGGGGAGAGACACCAGTACAGAGAATTGCTTGCTAGAAAGTTTTTGATTGCTTGATCCCCTCTAATAATGCTTTAAAAAAATAAACCAAAGTTACATGAGTAGACCAAACTACGCTAGAGAAACATAATAAAAGTACATGGAATAAAACTACTCTATATTTACAAGGAAAAGGAATTAGTTTTCTACAAAGGTAGAAACAGGTTCGTTGGCAGCAACTTTGTCCCAGGCATCACGATCTGCGCGCGCGACATTGTCTACGGGCGCGGCGGCTGGGCGCTAGCGAGGGAATCGGTGGGGCGACAGAGACACATGCGCACTTGTCACTTGTTGGGGCCAAGACCACGGGGACGTCTGTGGCGCTAGACGTTTGGAGGCTTGCTAGGACGCCACGAGGCGCGTCCAAGGGGTCATGGGGAATGGCTGGAAAGCCGCCCATGACAACCTCTCGATCTATCCGAACCTGCTCCAAAATCTGTACAGGAAGTGCAGAGTGCAGTATCAGTACAACCAACCCCCTATACTGGTAAGTGCCGAGCCTGACATCGACGAAGAAGTGACGAGGCTACGGCGGGACACTCAAAATATAATCTCCATACGGTAAATAATAAAAGCAGAAAGGAAGACAGAATAAAGTAACGTAGTAACTTGTAAGAAGTAAATACAATACCCAACGTACTTCATCAGTGTTCAGCTATTACCAATCCTTAAGTGCATTTCAAGACTACCGTACAGCTAACACAGTCAAAGAAAAGTATAAACATATAGATTGTAGGGGCGCACAACCTGATCCCACCGTACATATCATATTCCTCTCTTATCTCTTAATAACATAAACAATAGAATATAAGTAAAAGTATTTCAGCGTGCAACCCGTCCCACCATATCACAATAATCACAATCATAATTCACCCTTATTTCGCCACATTCCACCCTTATTACACCTGTTGCGGCGAGCAACCCGATCCCACTGTATAATATCAATTCACCCTTATTCTTCCTCAATATGTCACCCTTATTCTACCTGTTGGGGCACGCAATCCGGTCCCACCATATTAGTATCAATTACTTAGTAAATACAGAAATTTCACATTTTAACACAAAACCCTTCACAATACTTAAACTTCAAAACAAAACAAATGGGAAACTTGTACTCTATAAAACCTTACACAAGTAATACTACTCAGCGAGACCAATACAGAATATATCATAAAATCACCAGTAAAACAACTTAAACAAATAATAGGAGACAATGAAGCTACGGGATAACTAATACCTTCAACAAGGAGAAACAATATCTATCAAGTTGCAATTAGATATGGAAATACAAGTAAGCATGTAACAGTTAAAGCATGGAAAGAATAATATAAGAAGAACAGGAAAGAAACAGGCAAGACAGGTAAATTGGTGGCGTGTAAGTACTCGCCACCTCACATATAGGCCGCTCACATGATTTTCATACAACAATTAAGGCAACGGTTCCTAATCCCTCAAGTCAAAGTTAGACACAACTCTTACCTCGCTCCACATGCCACTCAATCTCAATTACCGCTTTTCCTCTAGTATCCATCTCCAAATCACTCGTATCTAGTCACAATTAACTCAATAACAACAAATATTGCTAAAGGAATCAATTACAATGCATAAATGTTGATTTCCCAAACTTTTCTCCCAAAAGTGAAAAATCGACCCCGGGCAGACTTGGTCAAAACTCGAGGTTCGTACAAAAAATCATTCACTCATTCACCCTCGAGACTGATTATGTAATTAGTTTTGAAGTCCGACCTCAATTTGAGGTCTAAATCCCAATTTCCCAAAAAATCCCTAATTCTACCCAAACCCCCAATTTCTAGCATGGAAATTCTAGATTTTATGTTGGAAAGTCATGAAATGTGATGGGAAATTGAAAGAAAGTAGGTTAGGATCACTTACCAAATTTTTGGGGAAGAATTGGTCTTGGAGAAATCATAGTCTCTAGGGTTCTAGGATTTGAAAATTTGAAGAATGGGAGAAAAATCCTGTCTAAGTCTCTTTTCATCAACTGTAGATGTCACAAATGCGACATGACTTCGCAAATGCGAAGGAGGCATCACAAATGCGAACCCCTTCTCATTTTCGTTGCCTTCGCAAATGCGAACAAATGTTCGCAAATGCGGAAATGGTAGGATCGCAAATACGACCATTTCTTCGCAAATGCGAAGAATCCCCTTCCCCAATGTCTTGGGCTAGGGAACTTTCGATTTCAATTCCGAGCATACGCCACAGTCCCAAATCACGATACAGACCCACCGGGACCGTCAAAACACGAATCCGGGTACCAAAAATATTGACCGAAGTCAACTCAAATGAAGTTTTTAGGCAAAATTTCTTATTGTTATCAGTTTTTAACATAAAAGCTATTCGGAAAGGCGCCCGGATTGCGCATGCAAATTGAGAAAGGCTAAAACATGACCTTTTAAAGGTTTCAGATCACAAAATTAGGTTTAATTTATAACATGACCTATCGGGTCATCACAAAAGTGGAGGAAAAATGAGCTCTCTTTTGCTTTGGAAAGAGCAAGTGTCCGTCATTGATGGTGGAAAGAAAAGTGAAAGTGCTTATATTGAGAAAACACTTCTCTTGGTGTTAAATGGGTTGGAAAAAAGTCTCGCGCAGTCATCAATGCTCGCTCGACTTCGGCTTCGATCAAAGATAGATCGATTGATTGATTGATTTTAACAAAATAAGTAAGGCTCAAAAATTTGCAAAAAAGAATGTTAAGGATGAGGTTCAAACCTCCAATCTCCACAAGCTAAATGTGGAGCGCTTAACCAGCTATTCAAAAGGCTTTCTCCATTAAATGGTACTATTATTTTTACTTTACTAGTCTATCGTCACGTGCGTTGCACGTGTATTCCAAGAAGGAATAGATCAAGTGTTATGGCATCGGATTCACGTAATATGTTGAGCATAACTTATGTGTAAAAATTCATTAAAATTATAACAAATAGTAATATCAACCCATAACTTTTAAAACATAATTGGTTCAATAAAACAAACAACAACAATAACAACAATTTAGTGTAATCCCACAAGTGAATGGATTCAATTCTAAAATCTTAAAGATTGAATCCATAGAATTCAATACTAAAATCTTAAATCTTGGATTTGCCTTTGTTCTCAAGTTGTTTAATACAAAATATTTAAAAACCCATGGGTCATTTAGTAAAAAAATTTAAGAAAGCGCGATCATTTAGTATAATTTTTAAAAACACCATATAAGATTATTAAAACATGTTTTTGAGCAATTAAAAACTAAAGACTAATATATAAATTCACAGTATAAAAACCATATAATGTATGAAAAATTAAACTATTTAGATGCATATATATTGTTGTGTAAATGCTTTGCTACGTGTGCTCCACATGTATATTACGAAAATAAACTTACATGGAAAATAAAAAACTTCATTATTTATTAAAAAAATATCCTATCAATTGTTCCACAATGTAATTATAGAGAATTCTTATCTTGTTTTTTACATGGCTATTTCCTCCATTAATATACACAAATTTTTTGCTCATTTCGTCTTTAAGTTATGAAAATATTAACTTCCTAGGTTTCTTGCTTGCCTTGAAATCCAATAAACTCAAACAATATGTTTTATGTATATGTGCTATATATAATAAAAGAAATATTCAAACGGATAATAAATAATCACACATGGAAAACGCAAGCTTATGCCCTTCATCATATCATCAGATTCTTTGTTAAGTACTCACCAAAAACTCAATAAATTAATATACATGATGTAGTCCTCAACTGTACACTCAATCAAATTATTTGCTTCTTCGGGACTTGGGAATATTGAAATCTTACTATTCAAGAACACTAATAGTCACAATACTCCTGTTCCAACAAGAAATTATCAAATACTATTTGGATTCTAAATAAATCATAGTGCATAGAAATTTTAAAAAAAATTAAGTTATCTTTTCAACAAACATTTTGATCTTTTATCGAGGTAAATAATCAAACAACCAAAGTCCGTGTGCATAAAAATACCATGAGGTCATCGATTTATACAACACTTTAGCTTCTTATTAGGAAGGTAAATATATAGTACTCACCGCACAAAAACATATATCACGCACATAAAATAATGTTATTAAGACATTAATGTGAGAATCAACACTATAAAAAAGAGGATAAATAACATATAAAGTGAAATAGATGGTCCAAGAATTAGGGATAAAGAGAAAATAATGAACCCAACTTTTGCGAGCTAACTCCTAACAAATTTCCACGACTCCATTGCATTATCTGCGTTAGGTCCTAAACAGTCGTAGCCCGGAGGAATGACTGTCCAAATAATACACATTTTACTTTTGCATATGAACCTGGTCTATAATTGTAAATGTAACTTTTCAAATTACTTGTCTATCTTATGAGATTAACTAAACAAACAAATGCACTGGGTTTGGAAATTATAAATTATACCTGCATACACATCTGGTCTATAACTTTTCAAATTGTTAACCTTTTGAGAGTAACTTAAATTACCGCATAACATATATGTGTGTGTTGAAAGTAGCAATCCAAAGAAAAAGAGAGACAAAAAGGTAAAGTTACTGAGTAGAAATCGATTGGAATGGAACCCAACGTTCATAGTCGAAGCCAAATTGTAGATGATATGTTGGAAAAACTCATAAACAAGCAAATGAAGCAGTGGAAAAGCTGATACTCATAAATTTGTAATTATTGTTAGAAGGTGAAAGAGTTACTATTCAATTCACATTTTAAAGACAAATATTAATTGAATAGATAGTGGAAGATGAAAGTTATTCTAAATTTTATAGAATACAATAAATGACATTAGCCTTAGATAATATATTTGTTAATTTTTCAAATCAAAACAATCCGTTCACATTCTACATTTAATATATGTACTATAAAATTTATTATATATTGAAATATAAACTTACATTTTAGTAAAGTCGATGGACATTTTCAGATTTCAACTTTAGATTTAGTAGTCCTATTTAGGTAATTAGATATTTCATTAGATTTTTATTTGATGTAGGAGTAAAATGGTAATCCATTTTAAAAGTAGGAGTTTCTTATTTTTAGTATAATATGATTTATCCGAGTTGTGCATATTAATTGTATATGTATTAATTAAAAATTCGAGGAAGTAATGTTATGTGGCACCAATTAATCTTAGGTGCACCCATCTCTGACTGATATTAATTGTATATGTATTAATTAAAAATTCGATGAAGTAATGTTACATGGCACCAATTAATCTTAGGTGCACCCATCTCTCACTGATGATGTCACGACCCCAAATCCTAACAGGCTTTGATGGCGTCTATCGTGGAACTAGGCTAGTCAACCACCACATTACTACACATTTGTTCGATTAAATTAAGTCACAGTTCAATAATAATAGCAACGTAGCACAAATAATATTCATTTAAGTCTTAGCGTCCCAATAATAGTCTAAATAACTCTAAACAAAACCTCCCAAGACTGGAGTCAACATGGTCATAAGCATCTACGAATAAAATAAACTCTACTAATATATCAATATAGCCTAGGAATGAAATGCTAAAACTAAATGAGGAAGGGAAGTGGAGAAGCTGTGGACGCTGGACAACGACCTCGAAATCCCGCGAACTGTCGCTAACGAACTGAGACAGCTACTGCTGCGAACTAGTACCTGGATCTGTGCACATAGGCACATGGAGTCTTTATGAGTACGCCAACTCAGTAGTAATGAAAATGAATCACAGTATGAGAATTATAAAACACACCGTACAGATACACAATTTCACGAAAGCCAGTAAAACACCAAGTCACCATGTAGTATTCATCAAATACATAAGTTCGAAATCAGTTTCCAAGAATCCTTTGAAACAAGTATAATATCAATATATCTCAGTAAAAACCAGTTTGAAAGCGAAGTAAATCATAGTTCGAAAACTCAGTAAAAATCTTCATAAAACTGCCCCTCGGGCCAAAATCATTTATCGTAACCATTGCCCATCAGGCATCCTCACCATCACTCAATATTAGCCCATCAGGCATCCTCACCATCACTCAATATTAGTCCACCAGGCATCCTCACAGTCACTCAATATAAGCCCATCAGACATCCTCACAATCACTCAATATAAGCCCATCAGGCACCCTCACAATCACTCAATATAAGCCCATCAGGCATCCTCGCAATCACTCAGCATAAGCTCCGCGGGCATCACTCATTAGGTACCTGCGCTCACTGGGGGTGTGTACAGACTTCGAAGGGGCTCTTACAGCCCAAGCGCTATAACAAGCCACATCATGGCATAAATCACTCACAATATAGGCCAATAACCTCACTTATATCATAACATCCTCATAATATAGGCCAGCAGCCTCACTCAGTCAGACACTCTCAATTTGCCTTTCAGGCCATAAATATACCGGGTTCTCAACCCAAAAATGGTGTTTCATTTTCAAGAAATAGTATCAAAATACTTTGAGTGTCAAAATAATTATCAAGAAAAGACTGAGTGAAATCATAACATATCAAGTGAGGAAAATAGTAAAAATCATCCCCAAGGGGTAAACAGATCGGCACTAGGCCCCAAACATGGCTTACAGCCCAAATCATATCAAAATATATCTATACTATTAAGTATAGGCTTAGAAATCGATTTCGCAACTCAATAGTTGCCTAAATAGGAATATATCTCCAAAGTTCCAATCTTGCATTCCAAAACCCGTGAAAGGGTGCAGAGTCTGGGGTTTCATGCCCTTAGGACAAGATTTAAAGGCATTACTTACCTCAAAACTAGCCCGGAACTATTCCGCAACACGCTTGCCTCTCGTACCAACTTCCGAAGGCTCCAAATCTACCAAGTTCAGATTTTGTTCATCAATTAATGCTTAAGGAATAAATTTCAATCGAAAATTATCAATTTTAGCTCAAAAACGCGAATTTGGTCAAAACCCGACCCCCGGGTCCGCGTCCCGAAACTCAGAAATTTTTATACGAAATTTTTCTTCATCATCTCACGAGTTCGTACATATAAAGAACGCTAAAATCGGAGTTCGTTTGGCCCCTCAAATCGACCCCTAAAGGTCTCATAATCTCAAGTCCTAACCCACCTTTTTCTACTGATTTTCATGAATTTAATACTGAAATTATGTTCTATAATCACCCATAATTGAGTTTTAATGGTCAAAATACTTACCTCTATGAAGAACACTGATTTTTCCCTCCAAAAATCGCCTCAAAAGCTCTCTTTCGTACAACAATAGTGTAAAAATATGTTAGGGTCGTGGAAGGTTTAATTTATAACCGCACCTGCAACCCACTGCCCGCTCCTGCGGGCCGCACATGTGGTCAAACTTCCGCAGGTGCGGTTACACCAGCACCAGCAGTTGTAGTGCTACAATTTCCAAGTTCAAACCTCCGTTAAGCACCCCGAATTCAATCCCGAGCCCCTCGGGACCCCAACCAAACTTACCAACATATCCCATAACATCATTCAAGCTTAGTTGCACTCTCAAAACACCAAAACTAACATCGAAACACCAAATTCACATCGGATTCAAGCCTAAGAACTTTGATATTTCTAAAATCCACCAATGATGCCGAAATTATCCAAAACAACTCCGATTGACCTGAAATATTGCAGACATATCCAAAATGACATTACGAACCTGTTCTAACTGTCGAAATTCCATTCCGACCCCGATAGCCTATTTTTCACTGCCGATCGAAAATCACCAAAAACTAACTTTCGTCAATTCAAGTCTAATTCTACACCGGACATCACAAAATTATTTTGAACACATTCCTAAGTCCCAAATCACCTAACGAAGCTATCCGAGCCATAAAATCCGCATTCCGAGGTCGTTTACCACTAAGTCAACTCTCAGTTGACTTTTCTCATTTTAAGGCTATTTTTAAAGGCTAAATGACTGAACTCTCACTACAACCATTCGATTTCAAGCCTACCAACTCTAACACATCAATATAGTATAAATAATCTATAACAAGTCGATAACAACAATTATAATGCAGGTTTTACGTAACGACAGACCGAGTCGTTACAAATGGTGATCGTAATTGGTGGAGGAAGCTTGCAATGGTAGACGTGCAGTGGCCCATGGGGTTGTTCTCTTGAGTGATACTGTTGAGTAGTTTCATGAATCAGTTTACTATCTAAGCTTTGTTTTGTCAAAAAAATGTTTATCCTTTCTTTAAACGAGTTGATCAATGGGACGAATGGTTAATCCTAGTTAAGCTTAATGACGATTAAATTTGTGAGTTTGATTACCAATAAAATAATCTTATGCATCGTAATAGTAAATGCAAGTCAAACGCGTACGATGATTGCTAATGAATACTCAAGGAGATGTGGATTAAATGCATTCAATGGCAATAAATGTAATAAAGAAGAATATATCACCCCAAATATTGAATGACTAGGGCCAATCAACCCTTTGTCAGCTATGTGGATAATAGCAAACGTGGATGAATACAAGATTCTTGGATCTTGTAGATGAAAAGGTATCCTCAACTCAAGAATCAATAGAAAAGACAAATTTAGCATATTCTCAATAGTCAATGTTACAAACGTGTTTTCTTTCAGAAGGTTCAAGATTCCATTTTCTCTTTTTCTCTTCATATATATACGGAACATTCTTTAGAAATCCTAAAAAAGTACAAGCTAAGGAATATTCTGATGGAACATTCTCTCTTCCTGACCTAAACTTATCTCACTGTTACCTTCTATTTTTCTATTCGACCAAATGTCGGCTTCTCTTGAGAGGGGCTCTTCGTCACTAAATTGTGGCCGACTTAGGCTTCGATCACGACCAACAGGACTATTAAGTTCAATCCAAATTTCGACCAATACAAGTTTCACAAGTAATCACCTAGATAAGGGCTCATATGAGGTAATTCTGTATGACTCGAATTAGCTTGGACATATATGTTTTAAAATGCGAAACCTTGCTAGGAGCCAATGACTTGTATACCAAATTGCTTTGAGTGGTGTAACATGAATGGATATGAACTAACATCCAACATATTACGCCTAGCTTTCTAGCTTTGGGAGATTGTCCCAAAATAGAGGTGCTTAATTAAATTTGATGACTAACATTCTGTTATAGTGATATTAGCCAAGAGGCTAAAATGGAAGACAAATCTACGAAATTGGAAAATTATGTATGTAATCCGAGTAGGAGGATGTGAATTAATGTGATCCGTGTAAGCGAGATAGGCAGACTTGAGGATTGTGAATTCTGAAATCCCTCATCCCCATCTTCTCTTGTTCCCTCCTTTCTGAGCCTGTCTTCTTACCTTACCTTGTCTGGTTTTCATTTGTAAATTGTCCAGTTACTTCGTTAAAATCAATACATATTTCCCTATTCAACTACTTATTTCTCTAGATTTCACGAACATGTCATTTACCCAAGTTTTATCACTGAATCATGATAAATAATCTTACCTCCATTTATATCTGACCAGAACAAATTAACATGGTTTAGTACACACTTAATAACACAGCTTTTCTCTTTTTACCTTTTGTCTTACATTCGGGGCTTTTGTATCCGTACCCACTTTTTGTGCTACGTTTTAACTTATACCCGCTTTGTAAAAAAAATTGCATCCGTACCCCTTTTGCGCATAACTTCAGCATGCGGGGCTGAAGTAGCAAAGATAATCACGCAAAACTTCAGC
>ML374128.1:0-11215 GCA_005239525.1 Nicotiana knightiana | reverse complement strand
TTTTGAATATGTCTTCCATTCTCTTCTCAACTTTTTGTGCACCAGAGTGTGCTTTTATAAACGAATATGCAAGCTCAGCAAAAGAGTCAATAGAATTTTCAGGGAGAAGAGAATACCAGGTTAGGGTCCCTTTGGTAAGTGTTTCCCCAAATTTTTTGACAAGTACTGATTCAATTTCTTGTTTCCTTAAGTCGTTGCCATTTACCCCAGTAGTGAAAGCAGTCACATGGTCGCGTGGGTCAGTTGTTCCATCATATTTGGGAACGTCAGGCATCTTAAACTTCTTGGGTATAGGAAAGGGTGTTGCACTTGTGTCACAACCCAAAATCCCACCTTCGGCCGTGATGGCGTCTAAAGTTGAACCCGCTAGACAAGCCAACGTGTGCAGTTGAACTAACATGATAACACTGAATTAACATAATAAGCTAAAAAAAAGTTCACCATTCTTAACAGAGGAAATAGATAAAGTTTCAAAACTAAGTAAAGATAACATAATACAATGTCGCAATAATTCCCCAAAACCTGGAGTCACAAACTCACGAACTGTCTATAGGAGTGCTAAATACAAAGTCTGAACGGAAATACATGATGTCTCTAAGAACTAGAGGAAAGACAACACAGAAATACAGGAACTAGGGATAGGAGAGACGCCAAGGCCCACGAACGTCAGCGGTATACCTTGAAGCCTCTAGGGTGGACTGAAGGTGACTCCCTCAACGTTGTCCACTGGGTTCGAGTGCGGGATCTGCACAACAATAAGATGTGCAGTGTAGCATCAGTACAACCGATCCCATGTACTGAGTAACTGCCGAGCCTAACCTCGGCCGAAGTAGTGACGAGGCTAGACTTGACAACAAACGTTAACCTGTCCTATTCTACAACATATATCGTGGAAAACAAAGCAATAGATAAACAGATATGTTGGGGGATACAGGAGCAGACAAATGGGGTAACAAGTGAGATAGAGCAGTTAATTAAGTACATAGGAACAGACAAGAAGACAATTTATCATAAATATGCTAATGAAACAAATATAATGCCAGAAATGTAATAAATGACACGACATCACCCTTCGTGCTTTTACTCTCTTCCTAACAATGCATTGTACGATGTAAGATAACATGAATCATGGCACGGCATCACCCTTCGTGCTTTTACACTCTTCCTCACGATGCAATGTATCATGTATGGCAATGTAAATCATGGCACGACATCACCCTTCGTGCTTTACACTCTTCTTCACCAATGCAATGACAATTATCAAAATGGCCAGGAATGANATTACATCACAAGTTCATCAATGAGGATTTTCAACAACAATTAACTTCCAAGTAGAGATAAGTTCATATTATAACGAACATGGAAGTAATAATAAGATTTCTATCGAAAATAGACTCACGGGCATGCTTGACACACAACGCATAGGTACTCGTCACTTCACCTATGCATTGAACATGATAAACACTTAACACATAGCATACAATACCTATTCCCTCACCAAAGTTAGGCAAAACACTTATCTCGGGTCCAAAATAGCAATCAAGCCTCTAACGCCGCCTTTCCTTTTGAATTCAAATCCGGAACAACAATATCTAGACATAATTAACTTATTAACATCAATAATGACTCATTAATACAATCCCATAGCCTAAATATACAATTCCTAGCATTCTTCCAAAAATACCAAAATTTGACCCCGGACCCGCTTGGTCCAAACACGAGGCTTGGACCAAACCCGATCACCATACCCCCACGAGTTCAAATATATGATTTATTTTGAAATCCGACCCCAAATTGAGGTTGAATTACCCAAAATACCATAAACTCTAACTCTACCCAAATCCCCTAATTTCTACTTTGTTTTCATGATTTTAGGCCTAGATTCTAGAGATTAGTTGATGAAAGTGAGAGGAAATGATGTTAACAACACTTACCTATGGAGCTATGGTGATGGAGGTCTTCAAATTTCGCCTAAAGAGAGTGGGAAAGAAGGTGGGTTGAGAAAAATGGTGAGAATCCCGTAATGTTTCTATTTTTAAGGCATTAAAATGACTGGGGAATTTACTCTACGCGATCGCGGAGAGTACTGGGTTTTAGACTTACGCGATCGCGAACAAGGGACTGTGATCGCGGGGGTACTGGACACTGACCATCACGATCTCGACCAAGCGATCGCGTTCGCGTAGAGCAACACGTTGCCCCGCCCCCAGATCCCTTTAACATTATGCGATCACGTGAGGCCCCTCGTGATTGCGTAGAGAACCACCCCTAGGCACTGCGATCGCGTCCAAGGCCCTGCGTTAGCATAGGTTAATTTCCCACCCCCAACCATAGACACATCGCGATCGCGTGAGTCACGTCGCGATTGCGGAGAGCAAAACATAGAACACCAGAAACATATCGAAAACCAGATTTTTCCATCTCTTTTGCACCCCGACACCTACCCGGAACTCACCCGAGCCCTCGGGACTCAAAACTAAATATACGCATGAATTCAAAATCATCAGACGAACTTATTCGAGTAATTAAACCACTAATATAACATCAAAACCAATGAATTAAACTCAAAAATCTATAGAATTTTCTCAAACTTCATAAATTTCTAAATTCTACAATTCTGATCTGAAACACGTCAAACCAAGTCCGTTTCTTTCCAAATTTTACAGATAACTCACATAACACATATTGAACCTGTCCCGGGCATCAGAACCATAATACGGGCCCGGTAACACAGATTTCACATCAAAGTTCATTTTCAGAAGTCTTTCTTATTTTCAGAAAATAATTTTCTTTAAAAATTCATTTCTCGTGCTTGGGACCTCGGAATTCAATTCCGGGCATACGCCCGAGTCCCATATTTTCCCATGGACCCTCCGGGACCGTCAAATCATGGGTCCGGGTCCGTTTATCAAAAATATTGACCAAAGTCAACTTTATTCCATTAATTATCATAAATTCAACAATTCAACACATTTCCACATAAAAAAACTTCCCGGCTACGCGCTCGGGCTGTGAACGCACATCGAGGTGAGATTAACGGAGGCTTTCAGGGCCTCGGAACACAGTTTTTGCTAAATTATTCAAGATGACCTTTTGGGTCATCACAACTTGGCTTCCAAGGTTGTTGAGAATATCTATCAACATCGATGCCTTTGATGATAGGTGGTACTCCAGGAATTTGTTCGATGCGATCGTTCTGGTCCTTCATCTGTTTCTGCATGGTTAGCAGTAAATTTTGTAATTATGAGTTATTAGATATACCTGGTCTCGTTTCGAGAGGTTCATTAGGAGTATCTCCTCTTCCTGAGTTTGCCAACCCAGATTGAGGATTTTCCATGGTGATGGTATTATTGGGGGTTGCGATCGGCGGTGTAGGTAACGCTATCGATAATCCTCTCGCAAATTCTTGCAAAGCTTGGCTCACATACTCTGCAATCATTTGCTTTACACGATCTTGTTCCACAGTTTGATCATTATCACCATTGTTGTTATTGGATCTTTCTGGGGATTGTTCCCTCGAACCACGTGGGGTTCCTGAAGGCGATGGAACTGGGGTTCCACTCCTTTGCTGGTTGTTGTCGTTGGAGTTTGACATAATTCAGAGGATATCACTTGAAAAGTAAACAAAGATTATCAGATTCCCGGTAACGGAACCAATTTGTTTAACCAAAGAATTAGACCCTTTGACTAAAGCTTATTTTTAAGATGAATACGGGTTACTGATAATCAAGATAATGGGAAAAATGAATAATAGACAATATTACAGAAATAAAAGATCGAAGTTGATTGTATTCGAGAATCAGATGCCTTTACAAGTTGTATTCCCCTCCCTTATATAGGAGATTCTTATAACGTACGACTCTTGCTATGGTTACTCATTAATGACTAATTATGACATTAATGAGTCGGTACAAAGGATAACGGTAATTGAGGTTCAGTTACATAACGTTCGAGTAATCAATTGTGGGTCCTTGAATCTGCCCGTAGCTTTGTCTAGATTCATTCTGACCGTGCCTCTCTCCCGTTTTCATCAAGTTGAGTTTTCCGTGGCTGATAAGTTCGTGGGTTTACTGAACCGTGCCTCTTTGTACCGTACCTCTTCAAAGAATCACATCCAGCTGTCGCGTTTTCCTGTGTCCACGTGACTGGCTGAGTTGTCAAAAGCTGGCTTACGTGTGAAACTCTTTTTTACCAATACAATGGTTTCCTTAATATTTACACTGCACACATTAAGTTAAGGACGTCATGTCCTTAACATTTACACTGCTCATATGAAATTAAGGACATGATGTCCTAAAGTTTAACAACGAAAGGTGCAAATACAGGACACTATGTCCTTAATATTTATACAACATTCATGAAGTTAAGGACACTATGTCCTTAATATTTACCAACACTCATAAAGTTAAGGGCACTATGTCCTTAACATTTACGTTGCACGCACGAAGTTAAGGACGCCATGTCCTTAGCATTTACACTGTACATATGAAGTTAAGGACATGAGGTCCTAAAGTTTAACAACATAAGGTGCAAATACAAGTTAAGGACATTATGTCCTTAACATTTACACTGCACGCATGAGGTTAAGGACGCCATGTCCTTAACATTACACTGTACATATGAAGTTAAGGACATAATGTCCTAAAGTTTAATAACGGAAAGTGCAAATACAGGACACTTTGTCCTTAATATTTACACAACATTCATGAAGTTAAGGACACCATGTCCTTAATATTTACACAGCATTCATGAAGTTAATGACTTCATATCCTTAATATTTACACAGTATTCATGAAGTTAAGGACATCATGTCCTTAATATTTACACAACACACATGTCTAACACAGGGGTATTTTCATCCGGGGGGTGAAAAATTATTAAGCACTGACTAAAAAGTAATACATTTTAAACAGTGGCTAAAAAGTAAAAATATGTCTAAATAGTGGCTAACCGTGTACTTCCCCCAATAAAAATATTGGACCCATAAAAGATTTTCATTGTATTTTAATCGTCAAGGTATCCACTCTGATTGCTATACAAGGCTAAATATATTTGATATTTGGGGACAAAAGGTATGGGTCCATCTATCTATAGAATGCAATATATGTTGGGAAAATAAAATTGTATAATTGCTTTTAAAATAATAATTAAAAATGCAAATACATACCAAATGAAATTATTTCAATATACAAAAATTATATAAATGTTATATATTTTTGCTACTATCGAATATAAAAGATTTTGCCCCGAGCTAAAAGGGATCTTTGTTATATATGTTTGAAAGGATAGAAAAGAAAGGGAAGGGAGCAATGAAAAATTTGACATCTCTTGAGTAGAAAGCAAAATGAATAAGAATAAAAAGTGAGAGACTATCTTTTTCTTGGCGCTGGGATATTCTTTTCCAAAGAAAACATTATTCTAACAACTTGTGTGAATGGTTGTTACTTATCGTATTTTATCGTATTGTTAATTTAGTTTTATTGCATTGTATTATTAAATTCATTGTTACTTAATGACGAAAAGTGTTACTTTATGGAACGACGAATTTGGTGTGGTGGCGTTGTTTTCTTGCTTTTTTCTCTCATATTGCGCTTCCTTATTATTAAATAATCATATTTTATCTTTTATCCTACTTTTTTATATAATAATTTTATTCTGTATCCTATTTTTTTCTTAGTAATATTGTAACTTTATTCTTCATATTATTGGTGGGTGAGCATGTCCTTTATAGTATAGTCGTAAAGGGCTTCTCAGAAAAGTCAGGAAGAAGGCATTCGAAAGGCCGACCACTATCTCATAGGCATTTTGGTGGTAAAACCAACGACTACATGGCTCTATACCAAGTCATGAGCGATAGCGAAGCCATATCATGAAATGACATAAACGATTCAATCTATCAAACATTGTATCATCAAACAATATAATATAGTACAGTACAGTACAATACAATACAATACAATACATTATGAAACATATAACAACCATCCAAACAAGATGTAATAGTATTTTGTAAGATCGTCAAAATCCTGATTTCTCTTTCTACAAAATAAATTAATTTTTAAATGTTTTTCCACTTTGTCTATTTTTCTCTTCATTTTTCCTAATTTCCTCGCCCATAATAGTGTAACGACCGGCGGTCATTTTAAGTTCTAGCGCGTCGTTCGACGGTTTGAGGTCATGAATAGCTTCACTTTAGGTATTATGACTTGTACGTGTGGTCGGAATTGAATTTCGTGAAGTTCAGAGTTGATTTGGGAAGAAAATTCTCATTTCGGAAGCTTTAAGTTGGAAGAATTGGCTAAGGTTTGACTTTTGAGTAAACGACCTCGGAATTGAGATTTGAAGGTTCCAACAGGTTTGTATGATAATTTTGAACTTGGACGTATCCAAATCGGGTTTTGGATGGCCTGGGAGTATTTCGGCGCCTATTATGGAAAGTTCGCATTTTGGAAGGATTTCATAAATTTGGTTGAAGTGTATTTTAATTCTATCCATGTTCGTTTGGAATTTCGAGCCTAGGAATAGCTCCGTGTAGTAATTTTGGTCTTAGGAGTGTGTACGGATGTAGATTTAGATGTTCGTAGGTCATTTTGGGATCATTTGGCGTAAGTTGGAGGTTTTGGAAGTTTGACCGGGAGTGAACTTTTTGATATCGGGATCGGATTCTGATTCTGGAGGTTGGAGTCGGTCCGTAATGTCAAATCTGACTTGTGTGCAAAATTTTAGGTCAATCGAACGTGATTTGATAGGTTTCGGCATCTAATGTAGAAGTTTGAAGTTCTAAAGTTCATTAAACTTGAATTGGGGTGCGCTTCATGGTTTTGATGTTGTTTGATGTGATTTGAGGCCTCGAGCAAGTTTGTGTTATGCCATGGGACTGGTTGGTGTGGTTGAACGGGATCCTGAAGGCCTCGAGTGGATTCTAGATGGTCACGGATCGAATTTGGATTTGGAGGAAGAGCTTAAGAAGCTGGGAATCTGGTGCGATCACACCTGCGTGAAGAGGGCCGCAGGTGCGCGTTCGCAGAAGCGGCCCAAAGGTCGCAGAAGCGGAAAGGAGTGAGGGACTGGCAGTCCGCAGGTACAGAAGATTTTCCGCAGAAGCGGATGCGCACCTGCGGGTGATTGGGCGCAGAAGCGGGCTGAGCAGCTGGGGGAATCTCCGCAGAAGAGAAATTTTTGCCGCAGGTGCGAAGGACGGTTGGGCAGTGTGGTCTTTTAAAGCGGAGGTTTGGCTCAATTCCACTTCATTTCATCCATGGGATCCGATATTGGAGCAGGTTGGGAGTGCCATTGTCATCCTCTATTACGGGGTAAGTGACTTCTTCTCATTTTGAGTTAAACACTTGGATTATATATAGCTTTTAACATGAAAATTTGTAAAAATTTGGGATTTTAAAGAAAAGATCTAAAATTAGTATTTTTGGATTTTGAGCACGAGTTAGGCATGGATTGGAAATAAATTATATATTTGAGTTCGTGGGGTATGGGTAACGTTTATCTTCGAAATTTTTTAAAATCCTGACACGTGGGCCCGAGAGTAATTTTTATCGTCTTTTCGAGCTGAGTTGGAAATTATTGTAAATTGGATTTTAATGAGTATTAGAGTATGTATTTATGGATTTTCAATATTATTGATTAGTTTTAGAGTATTGGGCATCGGTTTGAGTTGTTGGAAAGGCTTGGGAGCCGATTATG
The DNA here is from genome assembly GCA_005239525.1 of Nicotiana knightiana. NCBI lineage: Eukaryota > Viridiplantae > Streptophyta > Magnoliopsida > Solanales > Solanaceae > Nicotiana > Nicotiana knightiana. The sequence continues at coordinate 3,517 of ML374128.1, read as the reverse complement.
GAATTTCGGAGCGAGGTAAGTCTTCCTTCTAACCTTGTAAGAGGGAATTAACCCCATAGGTGAATCAAATTATTATGTGCTCCTATTTGTGGGGTTGCGTACGCACGAGGTGACGAGAGTCCGCTCGTAGCTACTAATTGTGCTTATGTCCGGGTAGTCGATGACCCAAATCATGTCATACTTGCGATGTTTGCACTCTACATTTTAATTTACTTGCTTAAATCATATAGTAACTTGACAAAGGAATTGTAACGGGTTAAATTTCATTTACTTGACCGTTAATGAGAATTGGTAATTCTTTGAACATTTACCCCTTAATAAATTTTGAATTGGTTGTTTTAATGTATTTTCTCTTTTTGTGGAGCGGGTCGAACACCTCGGTAGCAGATAGATGCATCTATGATTCGTGTCGTTCGACCCTCGACAGTGCACAATTTAAATATTATATATTGGATCGGGCCGTACGACCTCGGCCTGATTTGCGCATGATAAATCTTTGAAGCTAATAATAAATGTTATTGCTTCATTGTCTTGAAATATAAATTGTTAACTGACAAAAATAAATTGGGAATTCTTATTAGTAGAAGAATTGTTTATTTATTTTCTCGTTCTTGAGTTTTCAATTGTTTCTACATAACTCATGCTTAACTATAATATCGATATTTTATGATTGACCCATAGTAAGTGTCGGAGTCGACCCCTCGTCACTACTTCTCCGAGGCTAGACTGGATACTTACTGGGTACACGTTGATTTACGTACTCATACTATACTTGTTGCACATTTTTGTGCAGGTGCATATATGTCTAATGACCTTGTGGGTGCAGAGGCGCGGTTACGGAGATTTATGTGAGCTGCATTTCACGTTACGAGTCCACAGCACAATCAGAGTCTCCCTCCAAGTTATTCACACACTCCTGTCTAATTTTTTCCCAGATAGTTGTAGTATTTTACTGTATTTCCTAGTTGATGCTCATACACTCATGACACGGGATTTAGGGTGATTAGTTTAGTATTGTAGTTGTGAAGATATTGTCATTTTCTTTGTAAATTCACTATCTATTTGAAGGAAATTATGATTTTAAAAATACTAAAATGAGTAATGAAGTTAACCACAAAATTGTTGGCTTGCGCGACAGCAGTGTTAGGCGCCATCATAACTTTTAATAAATTTTGAATCGTGACAAATAAAATCTTAGCTTAGGGCACGGAACAAACTTTTTTAGTTGTTAAATTTAATGAACACTAAAATACATGTTATAAGAAATTATAAATCACCCAATTGAGATAAGGGATACAATCTCTTATATTATTCTAAATTTTTATGTGTTTAATTTCATTTTCTTTCCCAAAGACAAAAAGGATCACATCTACCATTGTAGGCTTGTATGTTACCTTAGGTTGTTCGATGCCGCCTTCTCAATTCTGAACAAATTAAGCTACATGCATGTCCCGTGAAAAATAAATAAATATATAAAATGCATTATTTTACATTCACGTCGTTCAATCGTGTTATTGTTGAAATTGATGATGATAGCGCTTGTCCTCATTCATAACATTAATAATTGTTACGATTAATTGCTTATTAATCTAAGTGGGAAGTCTTGCTAGTATTGATTTGTTTTAACCACCAATTAATTGTATTCCTCCGTCTTAATATAAACAGGTGGAGGAGATAAGAGTTAATTAAATTCAGCAGGTGAAATGTCAATTCAAATATCAAATCGTAACGTTAACATAAGATAGTGGCTGTAGTAACAAATCAGATCATTGTTTCAACGCCTTGACTATCTTCTCAAGTTCTGATTAGATATCACTTAGAAAGGAGGAGAGAGGAAAGAGGGAAAAGGAGAAAGAAGAGGAACTTTTTTTGTATTCATTTGTTTGGTTTCGCTAACAAGTGGAAAAGATGTACTGTGTAAGTTAGTATTATGTATATAAATTTTTTGCTAAAATTAGAAGGATACAGTGATGACATTGAATCGTCGATTCAGATGAGAAAAAAACTAACTAGTGTTTTTGTGTGATCATCTCTTGAGCAACCTCTTCGTGAATATTTCACTAGAAATTAAATCGACAATATTTGTTTCGATGAATCGTGATTGTCAAAGTGCAACAACCGTTGTAACAAATAAATATTTTAATGACAAAAGTTGATATATTCTCTTGAGACATAATGTGATAAAGCAATTACTTAGAGATGAGAACTTTTTATACATATTATGTGTAGTCACAAGAGGATATGGCTAATATCCTTTGACTTATAAATAAAACATCGAGGGAAATGAGACTTTTCCAAATTGAGATATATCAATTTTAATGGTAACCCAACCTATGTGATTGGAGATCCCATGAAGTAGGTTCATATGGGTAATAACAAGTCGTTAGTTGATAAAATGTGCCCTATTAAACTATGTATCTTCCTATGATGTGTGTATATAGTGCAAGATTGCAAGGAATGCGATGCTGAGTTATTAACTTTTTAATCCAGTAATCTATAGCCTTTTGTAGGTAGGGTATTCTGCTGTAGAAAACACTTGATGGATAGAAGTATGTGAGTGTGGAGTGAGGTTGCTCCTATGAAATTTATGGTAAACGATTTCTAGAGTACTCATGAAAACCAGCCGCTCGCATAGCCTATTAGCGCAAAACCGCAATAATAGTAGAAGTTGTGGGGGTGTAATATGATGAAAAAGATCCCTAGCTTACAATAAGAATTATTGGTTCATAGAAGTTATCAACTTCACCAATTATTCTGTAAGTTAAATCTTATTTTATCTATATGTAGTTCATAGTCCACAAGACATCAGATGAATTTCATTATACCCGAAACCTAGCAAATTATGCACACATTCTCTCTCTCTCTCTCTCTCTCTTTCTCTCTATTTATTATTATTATTATTATTATTATTATTATTATTATTATTATTATTATTATTATTATTATTATTATTATTATCTCTTTTGTGATTTGTGGGGCATCCTTGAAAACTAGTTGGTATCTCAAAAGAGAATGTCCATCACTTTGATTTGAAGAAACTTTTCTTTATTATTTTATATTCAATAGAGTCAAACTAGCAGTTAACTAGTTGTGGAGTAACATCTATATAAACATGGTCCTTGAGAGCTAAAGACACTTTTTTTTAAATAACTTTCTGCATCTTCTTCTTCCTTCTATATGTGAGGTTTCTTTCTTAAATTTTCAGCTAGTTTGATTTCCAGTTTAATAACTGGAAGAGTTTGTTGAATCCTGGGGAATACGTCTAATTTTATTCATTATCGTATGGGCGAAATATCCTTAAGAGACAATGTCTTTGACACGCCTCAAGCTTTGATAAATCCTATTTTCCATTAGCAAATATTTTTCCAACAAAGAAAAGAAAATGGAAACTAAAAGCAGGCCACGTGATAAACAAATAAGAAGCTTGCTAAACTTTTAATGAGTTAATGGAGTGGATATCGTATCATAACAACACTATTTCTTTATTATTCATTAAAATATATATATATATATATAT
>MDKJ01080446.1:0-24857 GCA_005239525.1 Nicotiana knightiana | reverse complement strand
ATATATATATATATATATATATATATATATATATATATATATATATATATATATATTTTACATATTTCACAATATATATTACATCTCAGCTATATGACATTATTTCAATAATTTAACTACAACTTAACTACTCCCTCTGTTCCTATATATGTGAACCTATTTCATTTTTTGTCCATTCCAAAAAGAATGATCCCTTTCTAAATTTAGAAACAATTTAGCTTAAACTTACAATTCTACCCTTAATGAGAAGCTTTTATAACCACAGAAATAATCTGGGCCTCTTTTTAACTTGTTTAGGCCATAGATTCCAAAAGTCTTCATTTTTTCTTAAATTCCGTACCTAGTCAAATAGGTTCACATAAATTGGAACGGAGGAAGTACAAGTTATCAACATATTATTTCTGTTAAACAACTTACCTATAATTCTCTTTTATTGTCACACAGAAGGAAATTATGCATTTGCGCTCTCCAAATCGGGATGGAAGGAGAGCATTTCAATGAAGAATTAATTAGTATAACCTCATACATTTGTATTTTCTGTTTTATTATGTTTAAACAAAATGCATACAATTCTATCACTTGTATAAAATTTCTGTCACATAGAAGGAGACTATGAATTTGCACTCTCTAATTCAGGAAGCAGATGTTTCCCATCAAAGAGAGGATTCCAACGAAGATTTTGGTGATATTAATTATTATATTATAATTGTAGAAAAATACCATTTTTTATATAATTTATAATTTTTCAACATATTTGATGCAAGCAACATACCATATTATTCTTTTATTTTTAACTTTGTAGGTAATGAGTCGACTTCATCAATGTAGCTAACTCGGACAATGATTCCAAGTCTGGAAAAAGGCCAATAACCCTTGATGATTTTGAGATGCCTAAGAACTTTTCACAGATAGTTAAGTCTGGCGAGGCTAATGAAGATGAAACAACCTTTGTACAGCAAGGAAGAACAAGGGTTCCTGGAAATCATGTTAGATCCCCCTTTCTCCCTTATTAGTTCTGGTGGAAGCGGCTCTGTTGGACCTCCCCTAATTTTCAACATCAAGCATCCATTTATTGGGGTTATTGGCGACAATGTTGATCCTGATTTGTTGGAAGAATTCAATAAGTGGTTATATCTTGGTACCGACACGGTTTCAAAGAGGTTAGTTTTTATCCTTTTTTCATATAATGGAGGGCATAGAATTTATGGATTTCCATGTGCAACTACATTTTAATTAGTTTTTCTATGTTTTTTAATAGGAAGAAGGTGCCTTATATTGTAAAAGATAACCCGCTCAACCCGTGGTTTGATCTTGAAGTGGAAAAAGTTGAAAGGAAGGACTGGTTTTATACTTTGGCACATCCTGGATAAATTCTTAATAACACGGTTCATTCATACCCCGGCATATAATTATAAGCTAAAGTTTTATGTTTTTTTAGATACTTGTAGATATTTTGTTCAAAAATTATTTATAAATTATCTATTGTATTGAGAAATTACGTAATGTATTTTTTTGCAGCACATTGATGTTATTTTATACTATTTGAGGAAGAGAGGAAAGTATGATCCTGAAAACAGAACTCGATTTACTAACTATATGTTCAAGACCAGAATAGAACTTATGAGAGGTACATGAATGCCCCTGCCTATAGGAAGCTTGTTGTTGTCAAACACATGACGTCGTATCAGAATACATATTGGGGTACCGATTACTTGCAAATATTGCACGGAACAAAGTTGATTTTGTGATTATGCCCATCAACATTATTGAGAAATTTCACTGGTTGTTGGTTGTGTTTAACATTACCGAAGGGGTTCTATATGTTTATGATTCTATGATCTCTTCCTGTAATCACAAACTTGTTGAATCTGTTGTCGACAAGTTTATTGTTATGATCCCCCTCTACTTGTCATGCGCCGACTTCTATGGGAAGCGTGGAGACATTAATTACAAGAAAACAAATTCATACATTTAAAAGTGTGTTACTGACCCTCTTGTAATTCAGTAGCTGGTCAGTGAGATACCCCAACAAAAAGAGTATCATTATATGTTCTGCTTTTCCTTCAATTTGTCCAATTGAATTTTACATTGAATGGTAAAGCTTTTCCCATAATATTTACTACAATGATTGCGGTGTATACGTGGCGGTTTTTGCAGAACATGTCAACACTGGACAGCTCTCGATTTCAAAGGAAGATCTTTTTGATATTGATCAACACCATAAGCGCTATGGAGCGCTCCTTTGGAATTATACTAGAAGAAAGCAAGAGCTTGATGCAATTAGTGGAAGTGAGATTACTAGAAGATTAGCAAAAAGAAAAGGTGCACAAGTTGTGAGGGAGCGAACAAGAGTCCGGAACAGAAGAAATTAATTACCTAATTTAGTAGCTAAATTGTAGGAAAAGTGTTTAGTAGTAGCTGAATTGTTTTAAAGTTGTAGAGAAAGCGTTTATTAAGAACAATTCAGCTACAATTTATTTGTAGCAGAATTGTACTAAAGTTGTTTCAGTTTGTGTTCGTTCTTTTGTCCAGAATTCACCTACTTACTTTTTAAAGCATCTGTAGAATATTTTTTGTAAGTTGTTAGTACTTGATCTACTTATTGGTACTATATAATATATGTTTTTTTGTCTTTTTTTTAGCATATTAGATTATACATAACATATTATGTGAACAAATATTATCGTAAATGTAAGGTCTCAAACATTTAGCTTTACAATTAAATGAAATTTTAAGCAACGATATACTGCTACTCTCAGCTAACAATTTATTTACATAATAAATACAATTTTGTTTACAACTAATATACAACAATACAATATCTATTCAAATTTAGCAGTACTATAAAATAAAGCTTAAAATTAATTAATATACACATTTATTAATGCAAAACCAACTCCAAACTAATGGCATTAAGAGTAAAAATCTGTTTAACAAACATCCATCTTAGGAGACAAACTTTACTCAAATTAGCTACACAATTATAGCGCAACTATAACTGTACAGAAGAGAACAAATACAACTGAACATGTCTTAAAGGTTAGATTATCATCAACAGTACTCAGTAAAAAAAATTCTTTAAACTACATAAATTCTTATTTTCTTTTTGGAGCATTCCTACAAGAACTCTTGATATGCTCTTCTTGTCCGCAGTTTCCACATGAAACCTTGTACTCTTTGCCTTTATTTCTTCATATCGTTTGTATCTTTTTTTTTTTGAGGTCTCCATGTCTGCCTTTTTCCAGTAGGTGACAAGATAATTTCTTCTGCTATATGTTGTGGCAAATCCCATTTGATTTCATCAGGTAGAGAGGGTCCGCTGGTATTTCACAAGTCTGCAGAAGACTCTCCTTGGTGTAATAAGGAGAGCAGTTTTCATAAGACTCGTTTCTGTGCCTCAAAGCCGCCAAAGCATGTGGACAAGGAAGTTCACAAGCTGAAATTGTCCACAACTACGTATCCTGTTTTGAAGACAAACAATGAAGCGTTTGACACCATCAATCACAATATGGATGTAATTTGTTGAAGTCCTCACCTGCAATTTTATTACAAACATCGATAAATTATCAGCATTTGCTAAAAACAAAATAATTACAATTATACAACAATATATCTATAATTATTATATATTTATTTTAATGAAATCACTTATCTGATTTTATGGACCATAACTTACTCTCATCTTCTGCGATAAAGTCATGTTGTCCTCTAACTCTTTGTTGTAGTTTTTCCCAAGGTATGTGAATGTACCCGATGCATTCAATAATTTTTCTCAATGTATGAGAACGTACCCTTTGTACTCTAATAGTTGAACTACGGGCAGCTCTCTTACATCTTTGTTTACCGCATTCAAGGACTCTGCAATATTTGATGTCATCGTCCATGTTATGTTCATGTACTCGAGACCATTTGTGATAACCATCGTATAGATATTCTTTAACATGTATGTCGATCTATTCAATCTTTGACATCCTTTTATTAAATTCATCATGAGTGTATGATCATACCGTGGCAAAGTACAATCGCTTAACTTTAGATGAGCTTTCTTGAACTTTGTCGAATACATACAGAGACACTTAAAGTTGTCACGATCATTCATTTAGACACCTGAACTCAAGGGTGTTCCTATTAAGCACTTATACTACCCGAAACTTATTCCAATTGAACACTTTTTTGACAATCAGCCAAACTTACAAAGTTTGTGCAATGCACTCGCTGCTGACGTGGCGAATGACAAATAAAAAAATGACATATATTATTTTGAGTAAAAAAAAGAAGGAAAAACTATGTTAAATCTATTTAATAAACAAAATAAATAAGTGGTTTGGTGTTCTTCACTATCTTCATGTGCGTTCTTGTTCCAACCAAGATTTTAATCCAAACTTTTAAGAGAAACTCCTCAAAGTTTGTTATAACTTCAGCTAAAGATTCTCCACGACGACACGAACACAACCCCAATATTAATTTCCCAAAATTTTATCAAATCAAGTAACCCATTTTGAACCTTTCAAGCTTTTAAAGACCCACTAATGGTGGCTTTCAAATTTTGTAAGCAAAATCTTTATATATTGTTTGCTAAAGAAATCTTTATACCTTATGGACCTTGATATATAGTTTGTTTCTTCAAAAAAAAAAAATATTGAAATCAGTGCAAAATTCAAATTCCAGATCTGTTTTGTTTTTAAGGGAGAAGAAGAAGGAAATAAAAAAGAAAAATAAATAAAAATACTATTTTTTGGGGGGTATACACGCGCCTATGTCGGGTGAAACTCACTTTATGTGCCAACTCAGCAAAAAGTGTTCAATTGGAATAAATTTTGAGTAGTATAAGTGCTCAATAGGAACACCCTTGAGTTCATGTGTCTAAATGAAAGATCGTACCAACTTTAAGTGTCTTCGTATGTATTCAGCCTTATATTTGTCCAAATATGACACATGCAAGAATAATGTGTGATGTCGGTATAAATCGTTGATGTTGCCTTTAGTATACTTTCATTTTGGTCCGAAACAACACACATATTTGATTTTTCACCATATGCATATTTGAACTTCTCAAAAAATCATTTCCTCATTTTCTGAATCAACAACGGCGTATGTAAGTGGTAATATACTACCTATCACATAACATTAAAAAAATTCAATTCAGTAATAAACTTGAAAACATCAAAAATACATTTTCAAAAACAACTTGAATACAATATTCTTACAATTAATCTACATCAATTGTATAGTCTACTAAATGTGATTAAGAATTACGTGCTGCATCCATTGTGCTAGTTGTTAGCATGATGTCTCTATATGCCGACTTCAAAAATGTGTCATCGACTACTACAATTGACCTACAATTCTCCCAATCCTTGATGGACGTATTAAGAGCGATGAATGCATACAAGAAACAACCATCTTCAGTCTTCTGCAATTTCACTACCGACCTCGGATAAGTCTTCTCCAAAATATACAAGTAACTCGACAGGCGACTCTAGGATTCAGCAGGAGGGCCTCTCAAAAATTCCAGAGTCTTTTCCTTTGCTCTCAAAACTTGCATGTATGTTACGTTCACACCTTGTTTCAACAAAATGTCTATTTGTAGATTTTTGGATGTGTATATTGTCTTAGGATCCACATATTTTTGCATTACCATGATGCCAAGTACCATGACAATAGCTTTATGTGTATATATGTGTTATCCTTCAATGAGCATGTGTGCAAGCTGTTGAATTTTCTAACCTTGAACAATGATGATTCATTTAAGCTCATGGCCTTAAGTTATAAACATTTCTATAGTTATAATATCTTTAAAATTATTAAATTTATTTCTGGATATTAAAATATTTACTTTTTTTCAAACAAACTAGTCAACATGACATAGAAGGAGTAATAATAATATTTCTTCAAAATTACTTTCGAAATGTTGAAAAATAAGTGAACGCTGTCATTTTCAATCGCAGCACTTATCTGGTTCTTGAAATTTCCGCTATAATTATTCAATCACAACTTTGTTTTTACGCAAATATTTCTTCAAAATTACTTTCCTAATGTCTTTTTTTTTTTTATTGAAAAATTAAAGTATCAAATAAACCCGATAACATGGTCAAAATTCTCATAAATACCTTGTGAATGAAAAAGAAAGAGCTGCCTCAACTTCATCGAATCATCATCATCTATTAGTTCCCCAATAATTTGGTAAATCAGAGCCGTTGATTTAACAATTGGACAGATACGTAATTGGAGAGCTTTCAGATGAGGAAAACCCGTTTTAATTTCTCTCTTCGGCACGCATCTCTATGTCCTCTTTCATCATTCTCCCTTAATGGCGCGTGTTTTTGCAACTTTGAATTTCTAAATCTGTCCTTTTGACTTAATTTTTTTCAATTTTAATTTCGGTAATTTTATACTGAAATTTTAAATAATCTATTTATAATTTGTAACAATAACAAGTTGCCATATACGTCTACAAGTAATTATATTTCCATAATCACTTGTCATATTCATAATATTTCCAAGCAGATACCAAGCTTTGGAATCCGATAATGTAGAATTGAGTTGACATATTACCAAACTAATTATGCCATAATTTTATTTCAAATTATTGTTTTATCTAATTTATCAAAAATTTGAAGCAATAATACTATTTCTTCCTAATTTGTTTGGCACTTTCTCAATCTTTATCCATTCCTAAAAAAAATCAAATGTATTTCAGTCTTTAAACACTAATAATAGTTACTTACATTTTTATTTTCACATAGTAAGATATTTCTCATAAAAGTTGACATAATCCGCCAAAAAAAAGAAAAAACTTAAATATGATGTCTACAACAACTTATATTATTTTGTTATACTTAAATGATAAATTATAATGTAATTTATGTTATTAATTAACTATATATAAAAACTCTATATTATACATTCACCGCATTGATGCTTTGATACTTTTCATCACCAAAACATACAAGATGATACTTTTGATATTTGAGCATATGATTGATGATTTACAAGTCTCAATTTTTTTTTAAACTCCTATTTAGTCGAATGATCAAACAAGAAAAGAAAATATTTATTTGTATTTGATATTAATATTAAATCAAATAATTTATCCTTAACTGCAAAATATTTAAAATACATATTACTAAATCTGATTAAATAAAAAACTTATATAAAGACATATATTTTATATTTATTAATAATTAGATATAAACACAAAACTATTGTACTTTTTTCCAACAAGAGAACTGGCGCGTGTATGTCAGTGGCTAAAAAAGAGTAGTTTTTAGTCATAAAAATAATTGCAAAAAATTGTCATTTACCTCCCCAGAATTGAAAAAAAATATCAGAAGAGTGTCACCAACTTTATCTTTCTTCATTAAACCCATCCTTTCTAGATAAACTTTCACGTTTTTGCAAATCCCAATACACAAACCGATCCTCTTTCCCTATATAAAGAGACAGAGTAGAAAAAAAGCTCAAAAATATTCTAATCAATTTTAGAGTAATTTGTACTAAAAAAATAATTGTGAAATCAAATGGAGAAAGCAATTGAGAGACAAAGAGTTCTTCTTCAACACCTTCGTCCTACTCAAACTTCTTCTTCCTTGGAAAATATTGAATCATCCATTGCTGTGAGTTTTTTTTTCCAATTTCAATTTAGTGTTTTGGCCTGTTCGGATTTCTTTTATAATTTTCAAATTTCTATTTTTGATTTGTTTTTGTTTCTTTGTTTTCAAATTTTTGTGGCTGTGTTTTATTTCTTCCTTTCAATTCCACCTTTGGGTTCAATTTGTTTTATAAATGATTTGCAATTTGGTTTATTGGGTATGTTTTGATTTATTCTATTTCTTGGTTTTGATGTGGATATTTTTTTCATTTTGATCTGTAGATTGAAGTTTTGAGCGAAAGTTATGTTTTTGTATATGGTTTTATTGGGTTTTTGTGTACGTTTTGAGCTACCGTTCAAGTCTTGCTTTCTATTCAATTCTGAATTCAATTTGTTTTCTTGAATTTCAGTTTGGTTTACTGTGTATGTTTTTGTTGTTTTGTTGATTGATTTTGATGTGGTACTTTTTATTTTGATCTGAAGATTGAAGTTTTGAGCTGAAGTTATGTTTTTGTATATGGTTTTATTGGGTTTGTGTATGTTTTTGAGCTAAAAGTTTGAATCTTGTGGGGAGGTCGTTTTTTTATGTGGGTATGGTTTATTTTGATATGTAGATTGAAGGATGAGCTAATTTTTTTTTTTTTTTTTTTGGTATATGGTTTTATTTGTTTTTTGTGTATGTTTTGAGCGGAAGTTTGAGTTTTGTGGATAGGTAGTTGAGTAGTTTTTACGAGGGTATATGGCTGAATTTGATCCATAGGTGGAAGGTCTTAGATATGAGAAGTCATTAATTGTTTTCATGTTTTGGGAGGGGTCAAGATCAGATTTATTCCGTAGTGCTTTTATGCCATTAATAGAAATATTATTTTCCTGCAGATCTGATGACCTATTAATTTCTCTTGTTATTTGGAGTGAAACTGTGGTATAGTTGTAATGGATATTCCGTCTAGGCGTCTATCCCAATTTAGGTGACACTCGTTTTTTTAAGTTTGTCAGAAAAATAATCACATTTTTACATTCAGAAACAATGGAACTTTAAACTATGGCTTGTTTTTAATGACAAGTTTCAAAAGTGTCTTTATTTCTTAAACTTCGTCCTCAGTTAAACACCGTCCAGAGTACAATAATTGGAAAAGAAAAGCCTATCATGGATGACAACCTTTTCAAGTTCATTCTTTCCCTATTAGGTTGCAGTGTTTCACTTTGTAAATCTACTAGCTTTGTTCCTTCTTTTTCTGTGTTTGTTATTCTCTAAAATGTGTAAGAGGATGTCTGCTAAATTACAAATCAGTAGGAAGAATACCTGTGTATAAAGCGGATGCAGAGTTTGATTTATTAGTTTCATTGCTGAGTCTTCTATTTTTAGATATTAGGAAATATTTTTTACAATTGATCAGTATAAAACAGAGGAAGTTTTAAATCTGGTTGTGTGAAGCACATATAATTTAAGGGAAGGGACCAAAGGTGGTGAAATCCTACATGTCTGATGGTTGATGTGCCTATGTCGTGTTTAAACCTGTTCAAAACTATGTTCACTAGATGTTTAGTAACTACAGTTTACAGGAATATTCAGTTAATTTTATGACATGTTTATTGTTATACTCAGTCTCTAGGTATTTTCGGTTAGTTGGCTTGTTCTTGAACACTCCTTTCGCTGTGAAAGTCTATTACTTGTTGAGTGGTGAATGGGGTTGTCTAATTTCAAACATCTGGTGTCGTAAAAAAGATACACATTATACTTTTGTCACTCAAGTTCTCTTTTAAACCAGGCATCTGTATGCTCTGCTGGAGACAGTGCTGCTTACCAAAGGACCTCTGTCTTTGGAGATGATGTCGTCATAGTCGCGTAAGTTGTTATAGTTGATAACCGCCTCTAGATTCAGCTTTTGAGTTTGCCTGAGCTGCACCTTTGTGTTGGTCTCTTGCTTTTTTATACTTTCATGATTTTGTTTTAACTTCTCATTTGCACTACATATGTGGTTTCCTTGGATCAATGGGCTTTATCCTTACCGTGACAATCTATTTGTTCCATGCAGTGCATATAGGACTCCTCTTTGCAAAGCAAAGAGAGGCAGCTTCAAGGATACTTATCCTGATGATTTACTTGCTCCAGTTCTGAAGGTGCGTTACACTAAGCTGAGTCATTTCTTGATGTTGATCAAGATTAACGAAGATATTTACCTTTAAATTCTTCCTTCAATCTTCTCTACAGGCGTTGATGGAAAAGACTAATGTAAGTCCTAGTGAAGTTGGGGATATTGTTGTCGGCACGGTGTTGGCCCCAGGTTCCCAGAGAGCAAGCGAGTGCAGGATGGCTGCATTTTATGCTGGTTTTCCTGGTAGGTTTTATTAGTACATCATGGTGTGAAGTTCGTCATTTTAAGTATGAGGTTCTTATTTCAATATATGCTCATTTCTCTTTTCTCTCGAGCAGAAACTGTGCCAGTTAGAACTGTAAACCGGCAATGTTCATCAGGCCTTCAAGCAGTTGCTGATGTAGCTGCAGCTATTAAAGCTGGATTTTATGACATTGGTGTGTTTGCCATTTCCTTTTGCTGAAGTGCATTTAACTGTATTCCCTTGGATTCGGTGTTCCTTCCATTTCTAATGTTTGGCTAACTTATCTCTATCAAATCAGGTATTGGCGCTGGATTGGAGTCTATGACCACAAACCCAATGGCTTGGGAAGGATCAGTCAACCCAAAAGTATGTACCTTGTTCTATGAAAAATATTGTGTATTCTTTTGTTATATATTGTTAGGCTTATTCTTTAGAGATGAGTTCTATTGGAAGGATTATCAAGATCTGTAACATTTGATCTCAGGTTAAGATGATGGCACAAGCTCAAGACTGTCTTCTTCCTATGGGTATTACTTCTGAGAATGTTGCACATCGTTTTGGTGTGACAAGGCAGGAACAAGACCAGGCTGCAGTAAGTTAAATAGACCCCTCAATTTATGATCATGTCTGTGGCGTATATTCTCATCTCATTTTTATTTCTGTTGCTAGGTTGATTCTCATCGTAAGGCTGCTGCAGCCTCTGCTTCCGGAAAATTCAAAGATGAAATAATTCCTGTACCCACGAAGGTAGTATCCCTGTCTGAATTTTAATCACTGGGGTATCCATTAATAGCTATATCAACTACCCTCTTACGTTTCTGCTGTCTTCTGTTAAAGATTGTTGATCCAAAAACCGGAGATGAGACACCGGTAACGATCTCTGTTGATGATGGTATACGGCCAAATGCTTCTGTTTCAGACTTGGCAAAGTTAAAGCCAGTGTTCAAGAAGAGTGGAACTACTACTGCTGGTAATTTGGTAGTCTTTGGGTCTGTAATGTAATTTAAATTTTGAGTTTGGTTAATAAAGTTTTCCTCTTCGCTGCAGGGAACTCTAGCCAAGTCACTGATGGTGCTGGAGCTGTACTACTTATGAAAAGAAGTCTTGCAATGCAAAAGGGACTTCCTATCCTTGGTGTATTCAGGTCTGTAGTAACGGTACTTGCAGTGAGTCCTTTTTGGTTTTTTTCACGTTAGTGGTTTTCTTCACGATTCCTCCTCCTCGTGCCTTGACCTTAGTCAGCTGACGACAGTATACTTTTTGCATCTTTATTCTATTATTGGTGTTTGTCTTAAATGATAACTAACCCCGAGTGTTCATGCAGGACTTTTGCTGCCGTGGGTGTAGACCCTGCAATTATGGGAATTGGTCCAGCTGTTGCAATTCCTGCTGCTGTCAAATCCGCAGGCCTTGAACTTGAAGATATTGATCTCTTTGAGATAAATGAGGTAATCTACATAAATTCATCAGCTCTCCGTCTTGTATGCGTAGAGTACAATTTCTTGACAATGGCTTTTGTTTAGGCATTCGCATCACAATATGTTTATTGCCGTAAGAAGCTGGAACTTGACCCAGAGAAGATCAACGTTAATGGAGGTGCAATGGCCCTCGGGCATCCTTTGGGCGCTACAGGTAAATTTGACCATTTCATAGAATAACAATCACGGGGTGAATTAAAAGTTTCATGTATGAACATGTGTTGCACTAGACTACTTTTGTGATGAGTTTAGCAGTGGTTTGTCTTCAGTCAGTTGATCAATAGGTATATGGGACGGTACCTTTTCGCTCTTATCTTATCAGTCCTTACAACAATCTATCAGCTCAATGCCTCTTTCACCTTTTTGTATGGGGGATAGTGTGGTGGTTCTGCGTATGCTTGTTCTTGGCTTCTCGTTGCTAAAAAATACCGTGTTCAAAGATCATTCTCATGAGATTCTTCTATATGTCAAAACAGGAGCACGATGCGTTGCAACTCTGTTGCACGAGATGAAACGTCGCGGAAAGGACTGCCGATTTGGTGTGGTGTCCATGTGCATAGGTATGTTCAATTCTCTCCCTTTTTGATCCCTCCCACCCCTCAGCACCCAAAACCATGAAAATAGAATGGCTCATCAACCCTTTTCTGATGTTATTTTTTTTGCATTTCCCAACAGGCACAGGAATGGGGGCAGCTGCTGTCTTTGAAAGAGGAGACTCCTGTGATGAGCTATGCAATGCCCGAAAAATTGGAAGCCACAATCTCTTATCTAAGGATGCTCTATAAACAGAAGGGATACACAGTAGTCGTTTCGTTTAGTAATATTTACAGAGAAGAACAACAATAAATTAATCATAGTGAGCTTTGAGACATTTTCTTGAAGAAAAGATAGATTGTAAAATTGCATGGGTTTTGCGATTATCGGCTGGATCAGCCTTGTACTATGAAAATTGTTTTGGTCTTTCATGATATGCTTTATATGTTTTGTGTTCCAATCTTTCAGAAGTCCCCTGTTTTTTCAATATTTCATAGAACTACTCTCCTTTTGATTAAGGGAATATTCATCTTTTTCGTTCAGTTATATGTTCACTGTTACTTTTCTGAGCCGAGAGTTTATTGGAAACAGCCTCTCTGTCCTTACAAGGTAGGGGTAAGGTCTGTGTACACTCTAAAATGCAATTCTCTTTATTGGAAACAATCTCTCTACCCTCATTATTATGTACACACTAAAATAATGCAGTTCTCTTTCTCCTTTGATTGGAGGAGGAGAAAACAATGGAATGTTTTGGGGAATATGCTGGAACAGTTAAGTCAGTCCACTTTCCTTGCAATCTTTCTAATCTGTACAAAGTTGAGGAGAATTTGGTATGGCTCTTTCCTTTTTGTTCCTGTTTGGACTCTATTGCTACAAAGACTTGGGACAAGAAGCTAAAATTATGTCTTTTGCTGACAAGTAGAAATGGAATTGCATTGACATCCTAAAGTTATCCTGTAATCATTCACAATAGTCGAGCAGTGTTTTAAAAGGCGTGGGCGTAATGCAGGGTGTTTTAATCCCGAGGTATGGGGAGTAAGTTTTATGAATATTTAATTTTTAATATTTTATAAAATAACACAATTACAAAACAATTTCCTGTAACTATTCACAACAGTCAATTAAAAGGCGTGGGCGTAAGGCGAGCTGTTTTAATCCCGAGCCATATATTTTACTTCCATAAAAAATTAGTCAAAATAATTTATTATACAAAAAGAAAAAAAAATTCTATATGAAGGGACAAAAAATATGACTGATCTGCAATTTGAAATTTGAACTTTTGAGAATTGGTATTATATTAAGGATTTATTCAGCAAATTTTGTTTTAACTTGAGGAAGTCTCTTGGGCTCACGTCTCGCTACAAAAATCCGCCTCAACGCCAAGACATACGTCCTGAATTGTTAAGCTTACGTCTGTTGAGATTTCCGCCTCACTATTGCCTCGGGGCATTTTTGGTGCACCTCATCCTAGAGTTTGACCCGAAAATGCTTTTTAAATTATTGCAGTCAAGATAGTAGTATTTTCAACTGATATCTCAAGATTTTCTGACTGTAATAGAGTCCGACCACAACGATGCATATGGAAAATAAGCGACAAGATTGATAAATTATCACAAACTTTTCCTTATTTTATTTTTCTATTTAAATTGCTGGATAACAATATGTAGCAGAGGGTTTTATTTCTCCTAGTTGATGTTTAATTTCGTAGCTTCCTAAGCTCTAATTATGTCTCAAACCAGACTACACTGGAACAGACTAGAGGCAGATACAAAATTTGAAGGAAATTATATCTTATCACTGAATCTTAGCTCGTTGTAGTTATTAGGTCGCAATTAAATATTTTTACATATTTAACGAATTTCTAATACAAATGTAAGATGAAGCAAAAATTACTGGGTTCGTCCGAAACCGTAACTACTATAATACCTCCACCTTTGGAACAGACACCGCAGATCAATGGGGGACGAACAATTATAAATACAACTATAAGTCCATAACAGTGGAATAACCACCCTAGAGCGTAGACCATTTTATGAGAGGAATTTTTAGCTCCTCAGCCTACTGAAGGTGACAAATAAAATGTCGCAGTCGCATTATAGGACTAACTTGGCTAAAGTCTAATAAAGGACCAAATTAATTTTAAAAAAACACTCAACAGATAAGGTGGCCACACAACCTATACTCAATCAATCAGTTTGAAACCCAAACCCCCCTCCCCCCCCCCCCAAAAAAAAAGGTTTTAGTTAAAAAGTTACCATTCTACACCAGAATTACAGTAAATATTTATAAACAGGTAAAATTAAATAAAAATTGAAGAAGACTCTCTCTCTCTATATATATGTGTGTGTGTCCATCCCACAAAAAAACTAATCAAAACAATCGATTATACACTGTTTACAAGTACAAGTAACTTGAATCTAAAAGAATAAAGTTTTTTACATGGAGGAACAAAAAGGATGACTAACCGGCAATTTGAACTTTGAACTCGTTGTTATGAATGGGAATGAAGTTTTCTTTGTATTTGTAAAAAAAAAATTAAAAATTCGTTGTTTTTGGGAGATATTAGAAGACTAGCAGACAAGATAAAAAATTTGGAAAGACCGCGAAATTAGGGCTTCAATCAATAAAAAAAATCTTGACTTTTAAATATAATACATTTCATTTTGTTTTTAAAACTTTTGAGTAGTTGCCAAGCTGACTTTTGAGAATTTGGGTACTATATGAAGAACTTATTCAACAAATTTTGTTCGAATTTGAAAAAATCTCTGGGGCTTATGCCTGACTAAAAAGACGCGCCTCAAACGTCCGGGCATACGCCCCGAATTGCTGGACGTACGCCTCTTGAGACTTTCGCCCCGCACCATCACCCCGAGACGTTTTTAATGCGTCTCGCCCCGAAAACGCCTTTTAAAACACGGGTATAACCAATTTCAGTAACTTCTTAAGTTTTCTCAGATGAGGCTCTGAATTTGTCTTTCAACTTTTCTCTTTAGTTAATTCACGCAACAGCATCCTAACTACCAAGATTCAAATTCTCACAAGGACATGAGGTTCGCCAATCCCTTAATAAGAGAAATTTGGAATCATACAGGCCCAACCAATACAATAAATTCAAATTCATCTCAGATAACTTGGAAAGTAGGAATATCAAAATGAAGTTTCATCAATGATTGGAAATAGTGTTGCACAGACCACCAACAACCTCATAAAATCGAACATTTGTATTTGGTAATTATTCCATTTTTTTCGTCGTTAAATGTAACCTCAAATATGCATTCTTTAGAAAATCAAGCATAGAAAGGTAATTGCAGAAAACTATATAGTGAAATAAGGTATTTGTTCTGATTAACCTCCAAAGAAACAAAAAGATTGTATCAGAATCTAGCTGCAACTGCCACAACATACCAACTATCATATCTCTAAAGCAGGTTAAGTTATCGAAGACTTGCAAACTGGACATGATGTTTTTCTCCTCAGCCACGGATCGATGCACTGCAGTAAGTTCAACGACTGTTAGAATTTTCGTCGCTTAACCAACAATAAAAACACTCGAGCAAGAAAATTCAGAAAGTTTACATCTTTGTGAAACTTGTGCAAGCAAGGAAGATGGCGGATGACGTCCCCCACAGTAGGAGTTTCAAGACAAACTGCACATGCTTCTTGAAGACTCTCATTCTGCAAGGAACCAAAGAGGGTAAGCAACGTGCAATTCCAGCTACTCACGGCTTTAAGCAGCAGCCAGCACACCAACATCTATGCTCTACACTCGCATGGATGGTACTCCTTTATTATAGTAGAATGTCAAGGATATACAACAGTGTTTATCTAAGGTAAGAATTTAATACCACAAGGAATCCTAGTTACCTGAACTGTTGACTGTGGTAAGTCGTTGATTTGTCGTACAGATGCACCACCGTGTTGGTGGTTGTTCTCATCAAGAGCTAATAGCATTTCATAGTCATTCCTAAACCAAAGAAGGGAAGGACATGTTAGAAACCACGATATACATCTTATCCAAAACAATAGTAATGACGCTAAAAAATGAGATGATCTCGCCAGTAAAAGGGTAGATAACGTAAAGAAGAAAGAAGAAAGAAGACAATACTACATAGATTAGTTTTTTTTGATAAGGTATAGTACAAAGATTAGTTCATTCCTTCGGGTGACACATACCCTTGCACCTTAACTTCAGAGAGAATCAAATTGTGTTACTTAAGAGTTTCTAGTAATATCATTGGAAAAAATACGTTTCAGAGTTTTGAACGCTTAGTCACCATGCCTCCTTTTACATTTTGATGCAACAAAAGCTAATTTCATTGAAGTCATAAAAACTTACTCATTGAAGTCACGCTGCGTCTGAAGGAGGTTACCATCAACATCCATATTACTGAAAGCCTCTAATGTTTCCAATATATGCATCCTCTGCAACATTCGGAAAAAGTAAATTACACATTCACTGCTGGACCCACATAAAAAAAAATAGACAGCAATTACCCAAATCCCATTTTAATCATTCGGCTAAAACAAGTCCTTCAATAAGAGAGGTGAAAAGAGCATCTCTTGGACGCTGAAGTTTTAATGGGAAGAGGTGATGGTTTCTTTCAGAAGGAGCAAAGACAGAAAGGTGGAGACCGGAAGAACCAGTCAGGACACAAGTGAGGATGATAATAAAGAGCTTAAGTGAGCTTGTGGTCCCATAAGAGATGTTCTTTTAACAGAAAATGCGTGCAGAAAATCGTTTGTTCTTTGTTAAGGATTATAACATGAGATCTCTTTATGTTTATCAAGATAAACGAAAGAAGTGCAATATTTTTCTCCTCTGTATCAAATCCTGTCTTCTTAACTATGTTTTGACAAACCAAAGAATTAGATGAACTTAGCTAACTATCCATTTATATCAATCCTATATCCAGAATAAAAGAACCCCACATCAAAGTAAGATTTCGTTGTACACATTCAAACTCATACAATGATGCCATATAGGGTACTCACACATCCAAAAGGGAAAGAGAACCCATAATGCAATAATTGCTCCACATTTCAATGAAAATATATCAAATCTTTTAAAATGTCCTTTTGGAAAGTAGGGAAAGAAAGGAGATAAATCATAATATAAGAACAAGATGTGCATATAAGGATGTTGCCTAATGGTCGATGTAGTTGGAATGAAGACCAACGGAGACTAAGGTATTCCAGCAGATTCAGAAAGCGTAGGTGATTGTCATTTCTTAGGTACCTTTCTATTTCTCTCTTTCTATTTGACTGTTTATAACCTACAGGCTAGTGACTCTCAAACTGAGGCGGCTCAGATTCAATTTTCCATAGCCCGTCTTTCTTTCTTTCTTTGCCAATATATGACACAGCTGCTTAACACTAATCATCTCGGTCTCTTCTAAAACACAAACTACTGTAGAATCAACCTAAATATCTTAGAAACAAAAAGTCATTACTTAAAACCAACTGAATAAGCAGCATGAAAATAACAAGTAATACAACTTGGGCAGACTAAATGTTTTATTAGCGACCAAAATCACGAGGAAAAATGGAAGTAATAAATACCATGTCCACATCCATATTAGGAGGAAATAGTGAATTTCTTCCTCTAGAAGATGAGACTGTACGAGGTTGTCCAGGGAAACGGCTCCTCAACCTTGCCATTCTATTTGATGAAGAAGCCCGAGCTTGAGAAGCTCTACGAGATGTGATGGATACATTTCTTGATTGTCGTCTGCGTATGTTTGCAACCAATGATCCACTCTGCACAACATCCCCACGCCCCAAAAAGAAAAAAAGACAAAAAGAGGAAAAAGAAAAAGAACTCAGTCAGAGATCAAGGTACATTCTTAAAGGATGAAAACAGAATATGAATTAAAGGTCTTTTGTTTTTTGCACATTTTGAAGACTAATGTATTTAAGATCACACTTAGACTAGGAAAGTCAAAGAGAAAGACACACAAAATAGGTGGTACTGCAATTACAGAAAATTTTAAACAAAAATCAAAATGAAAACCTTGAATTTCAATCAATGCTGCAAGTCAAAGTTATATAACAAAGAAAGAACAATCAATCTGCACAGCTACAACCCAAATTACAAACTCTCATGATCGTTGACCACAGCTATATATCCAACATGAGCATATTCAAGTGTAAAAAGTTTCCAAAATTTTTTGGGTACATATAACAAGTACACAGCCCCAAGAGGAAGCTCCAGTCTGGGTAGGTCAAAATATTCAAGTGTCTCAGACACAAACATCACTACAAATGAAAATATGGAATATGGTTTTCCGCTACAACCACTTAAGTTCAGCAAACAAGAAAGAGGCAAGAGCTGAAGACAAAGCTCGTCCTTGACCTGACCAAGTAGAGTTAGATATCTCCAGAAAGAGCTTGAGAGTAGCATAGAGCTAAGTGTCGTTCTACTTCCGGAGAGGTATGAAAGCATGGAAAATGTGGCGACTGTTTGAATACAGTTGGCAGAAGCATTCTAAGCTCTCTATTTTAGAGTTCCTTCTGGGAACAATGAATGAATCAGGCATTGGTGGTAGTCAGATGGATAAGAACCAGCATTTCTCCAATCAAGTTCTCTATCATTTTATGGTTGCCAAAGGGCTTCTTTCCATCACAAAGAAAGTTGATACAAGCAGGCTCTCTCTCATTCATTGTATTTTATATTAGTTATTGGAAGGAAGTGGATGCTGAATATAGCAATGGATAAACTGGACCACCCATTTAACACAGGATCAGGAATAGCAAACCCAGTAACAATATCTCATATCCTATATGTAGATGAGAAGTCCTCTTTGGGCCTAGGCCCGCACGACTTTAAAACGCGTCACTAGAGTCTAAGGCTTGTCTACTTATATACCCAGCATCTCTCCTGTGTTTTATCGATGTGGGATTCGCCTAGGGTGTCACATACATTCCCCTTAGGGACTCATCTCGCTGAGGTTTGCCCCACCACTGTTCAAGGTTGCACAAGGAGTGGCTCTGATACCATATGTAACAGCCCAACCCACTAGTGATATATCCGCTTTGGGCCTAGGCCCACACAGCTTTAGAACGCAGATAAAAGAGCCGTACTACTTGCCGTAGAAACGGTCTCAGGTCTTCAGATAATCCTGGCTTGGAGTTCTTTATTCCAAGCAACTAAAGCGAGCAATATTCACCATCTGGCCAGTATTATGGAATGCATGGTGTGAACTCTCAATGGCATATTCAAAGAAAGCACAGGGAAGCCTTGCTATAATTTTGGACATCAACTAGCCACTTTGGAACAGACTATATTGATTTTTGGGATGAGTTGACACCCGTAGATGGTGCATAGATAGTACATATCATTATTTGCTATTTCTGTAAGTGTGGAAAGGAAGCTAAATAGGACTACAAGTGCTTTTACAGGGGAGGTTAATTCTGAAAAGAAGACATTATGCAGTAGCATCTAAGAAGGAAGGAGGTCTAGGTGTTAACAATCTGATATTGCATAATAAAAATTTATTACTTAAATGGCTATGGAAGTTCTACGGTGAGCGAGATTATTCATGCAAGGTCTTTAAAGTAAATAAGGGAGGCCCCTAGTGCAGTAACATCTTCTCATGATCTAGCATTAAGAAACACATTAGGAGTTCATGACGGTGGCATATGGACCCATATATATATACTCAAACGCGCGTGCAGTTTCCAGTTCCAAATCCAATATTGCTCACTAGTTTCTGGACTAAATTCCTAATTTTTTTTGAATTTAGTACAGTACCTAGTCAGCAAAATTTGACTACTTATTTCTATTCTTAGTTATCAATGTATTTATTGATGACATTTTCTTAACAATTCATATGTCATTTTCTAGAGCTATATGTACCATTTGTTGCTGCCCTAAGTTGTGCAGACTCTTCGATTTTGGTGCCGTCTCCGTCCCGATACGAGACGGGGACGGGAGCGGGAGCGGGATACGTCCCGGATTCGGTCAACTGACTTCGGACACTTTGACCAGATTCCATCGGCAAATTTGGGAGAAAAATTGAGATTTTGATTTCTCAAAATCAAAAATAAAACAGATTTAAGTTATGGAAAATGGCATACCTTCAACATTGTAGTATTTTTGTCTCAAAATTCTTGAAGAATGAAAGATTGAATTCTACAATACTCATGTAAGTTTTTCACACAATATCTCTCGAACTTGAAAATATTTTTATAGCTCTATTTTTATTATTTTGAATTTTCTTAGCCGAATTCCCGCACCCGTATCCATATCAGAATCCGCACCCCCGAATCTTAAAATTTAGATTTTGCCGAATCCGATACTCGGATCCGTCCCCGTATCGGATACCCGCACGCGAGTCCGAGCAACTTAGTTGCTGCCCTCTTCAATGCCCTATGGTCGATGAGGTGCATCGCTTAGTGCCTTGGTGCTAAGCATTGAGGTGCCTCTTAAGCTCGGCGAAGTTCCCGGCCTACACTACATCTAGCTTCAAGGCTTAAGTGTACCTCAAGTGAGCCTTTAACAACACAAGATATCATGTTTGAGTATAATGCATATTTGGGACCATATGCACCAGTATACGTACTAACTTCAGCAAAACCTCCAATTTCTATATCACTTCATGTCAAAGAAAACCTAGTATACAAAGATCTATTTTAGCAAGAAAAGATTGATTGAATTGTCTTACTAGGGCAAGTCATGGTTTATGCTTAGTCAATAAAGGATAATCCAACGGAATTTATGGGTTTACCTAGGTCCCTTAACGGGCAAATCAATAAAAGATTTTTATCTTTGAAACCCATTGGAAAGGCAGTGCAAGAGAAATCATACAAAAATAATCGAACTTTTGAATTCCCCGAAAAATATATGAGGTGCTCAGAGATGGTCGAAGTAATTGAATAGGAGGATTATTATGACTATTACCAAGCGCAAATGAAAGTCAAAGTAACTTCTTAATTAACATTCCACAAATTAAAGCCCCCAAACATGAACATACTGTATAAATCTTTGAAATTCAGATGTCAATGTCAATATTAGACCTAAGTGGCACATGTTTTACTACGAAACGATGTAAAGTATAGAGGACAATAAAATGTAAGGAAACCCAACATACAAGATTGGATAATTGATTCTCTCCCCCAGAGGAAGCATGTAGGAGATCCTCCTGCGCTAAAGCCAAGGCTACATCTCCATCAATCTGTTGCAAAGAAAAGCAAAACTATCAAAAAATAGTAGGTGTTTGGATAATATTTGGTTGAAGTTTGAAAAAAATATTTGTAGGTGTAGTTGAAACGGGTATTTGGAAGAAGTTGTGCTTGGACATGAATTTCACTTGAAAACATTTGAAGTTTTGTGAGTGGAAACCATTATTTTCACTTGAAATACTCCTCAAACCAGTTCTTCAAACTCCAAACTCTATTTCAAGTTGAAGTTTAAATACTGGACCAGATTGTAGAACAAAGACTTATTTGAATTTTTTTCTCTCAAACTTCCCAAATATCATCTATGGACAAAGGGGTATGGTACTGTGTACGGAAGACAAGAACAGTTAAATATTGATAGAGAACAGCTAAAAATATGCTCATAAAGAGTCCAACCTCGCCAACGCCAAACGAAGGCACCTCATTATATAATTGTTCTTGGAGTTCCCGTGCCAGCCTTTCATCAGCTTCTAATTGTCTGGTTCTAGCATCATCATTCCTACTACTGCTACATACAACACGAGAGCCTTCATGTCTTGTGGTAGAGGAGGGACTGTCCAAATCAATCACTGGTTCTACGCCTATACCTACATGATTTCTGTTTCTGGTGGACCTTCTATTAATCCTACTTTCAGGTGATGCAAGCAAAATGATGTCTAAATCATCAGAGGCTGATGTAGAACATTCACCATGGCTGCTTGAGGCAGGTCCCTGCTTTAGTCTATTCTTAACTGTGTTTAATGCAGTATGATTTCCATTAATTTGGGGACATTGAGGTCCAGGAATGGATTCCTTTGGCTCTGCAGATTCACCAGAAACATGTCTAATAGAAGCTGAATCGTGACCATTACTTGCATCATCTCTTCTCGTCGCCCTACTCCCACTGGAGTGAGTGACAAAGCAGGCACTATCCTTATCTAAGGTCCTGTGCACATTGGACAAAGAAAAATTCATGTTCCCACTACGGTTACGTGTACTTCTCCATCCACCTGATTTGTCAAAGCTTCTGGACGCATCTCTACTGGAATCACTCGTTTCCTTTGCCTTCACATCAATAGATATCAAACTTCTGGAAGGATAAATGGAAAAAAATACTGATTAGACCTTTACCAGGACAAGAGTTAATCGTTGAGGTAACAGTCAAAAGAAAAGGAACCCAGAAACGCTACTATAAACATTACAATTCTAGAATATAGATAAGAAACTGTAACTTGTAAAGCATGAAGAATGTGAAGCGACTAAAATCACCTAACTATATTGCAAACATTTATGACATGGATAAGAAGAGAACAAAGGTACAAAATGGTTGGCACAAACTTAGATATGATTATGAATAATAAAGTAAAATCACAATTCGCAGGAATAAAATGACTAGAATAACATCACATAACAATACTTACGAACGAAGTAGTAGTAGCATCTCATACAACAAGATGCAGCAAGCATTTACAGACATCTCATTAAAGCCAAAACAGGGATACACACAACACGGATTTTTTTTTTCTGGATAAGTTTCCGCACAACACAAATATGTCGAAATGCATATCTTAATATAGATTCATCATTTGCTACAGCTGGTTGAACTCATCCATCTATACACACATGAAAACAAGCTAAACTGTGTTCCACATAAATCATCAAATCATAGATCCTTCAGCAGGGAAGTGATTGAGTTAGTCTGTCTGACAACTATATCATAGAAAATGTAAACAAAATTTCTTTTTTTCTTTTCCAAATTGGTCGGCCTAGTAAATTTGAAATAAACTGCTCTCAGAAAAGAACAAAGATTGTCTCTTCCATGAATATCTAGACAATCTTCACCAAATACGCACCTGCTGAATGGATGTGTTGTTTCATGTTCTTTTGAAGGAGAAGAGTGCATTATCACCTCCTTACCCTTTAATGTACTAGAGATACCATTTTCAGATATCAATTCTTTTGCAATACCTAAGGTTGTACCAGCAGATGATTCCGTAAGACTGTTACCAGTTAGCCCATGAGTTAAAACACCTTTGTCCTCCTCCACAGCTGGCTTTTTGGCCTTAGCTATGTTATGAGGGGATATACATCCGTTTCGTACCAATCTTTTCTGCCCAATTACTCTGGGTGAGTTAACAAAAGATGCAGAACCATCTTTTCGAGCTCCAAGCTGCGCATCAATGGTAGAATCCTTTTCTCCATGAGATTTAGAACTTGAACCATCGGTTTCCTTTCCTTTATTGGCATTGCTAGATGGTACAAACGAAGTCTTCTTGTGCAAGTGAGAGTGTTCATTTAGCCCTGCCGATCGTGTTCTCCATTTTTCAACTTGACCACCATCGTGTGCTTCAACTGTAGGAGCTTTAACAAACACATGCATCGACCCACTTTTCTTTGTCAGGTCTATGGCAGGGTAGTTTCGCTGAGAAGACTTTTGACTTTTTGACTCTGTGTTTTCACTTTTGGAAAGGTGCAAGTTATATTTCTCATTGGAATTAGGAATGGAGGAAACCTTAGTAAATTGAACACCATTACTTGAAGGGATAGAATTCCCCAAACCAGAAGCTGATGAATTTGCATGGAATTCAGATTTCAAGGAACTATTGATACTTTTTGGAGGACGCATAAACAGCCTTCTTTTTCCTACACCATTAACATAAACTCGATTCTCATTATGTTCACCAGCAATATTTCCATATCCTGAATGACTAGATGTCGATAAACCACTCTCCGTATTGACACGATTCCTCACATTCAGATCCGTAGCAGCTAATCTATTAGGGGTGTCAGGAACATCGAATTGACTATCGCTGTTCACATGATCCATAATCTGCACAAACAGCCAAAGGTAGACATCACATCAGTGGACAAATTTAACTAACCAAAAATTAGCACAGATATCATGTAAGGTGCAGAATCAAGTTACAATATCAGAAGTAAAGTTGGAGGAAAGACAATCACAAGAACCGCGAGGACACCTCAGTCTTGAATAAGTTAGTGTGGGCTTAAACGTATCCGATAAAACTGCTGATAGAAAACACTTGAAACCACCTGTACATACAAGACAATCATGGTACTAAATTAGCAGCAAAACCCTAATCACACAACAACCATAAAGATTAAACCTTTTATAAACAAAATACTACTGCAGACAATATCACTATCTCCCAAGTCCATTCATAAACTTGTTATAATTCAGCACATGGTAAGAAAAAACGAAATTTGCAAAAACCAATAACCAACATAAGGGCAAATCCCATTAGAAATAAAACAGAAAAATCTGAAAATTCAAGATTTTGCTTACCCAATTCAATTAATTGTGTTTCAAGCAGGAAAGAAAAACCTAATAACATAATAACCCTAAAGATTAAACCTTTTATAAACAAGATACTACTGCAGAAAACAAATCACTATATATAAGTAAAAAAAGGGAAATTTAGCAAATACCAACCAACATGAGGGAAAACCCCATTAGAAAGGAAACATAAAAATCTGAAAATTCAAGATTTCTCCTACCCAATTGAAATAATTGCATTTCAAGCAGGAAAAAAAAAGGAAACTTTAATATAAATCAAATGAAAATTAACGATAATATAATGATAGAATCATAGAAAAAGACAAACCTTTGAAGGTTATTCTTGATTCTGCAAAATCCACAAAATTTATCTATAGAAAATCATATACTTCGATATTGAAAAAAAGAGCAAAAGAAATGCTAGGGTTTGATGGAGAGATGAGGTGGGGCGGGGGGTGGCGGT
>ML374127.1:0-27246 GCA_005239525.1 Nicotiana knightiana | reverse complement strand
TGATTGCTCGAGGACGAGCAAATGTTTAAGTGTGGGGTATTGATGCGAGGCTAGAATTCATGGTTTAACATGTTATATGCCCTACATTTTATGTGCGTTAATGATAAAAATACACTTTTTATGTGCATAATAGAGTCTATTTCATGTGTAGGTGAATTGGAGATGGAAACCGAGCTAAATGGATGCAAATACATCGAAAATACGCTCAAGAGGCGAGGAGGAGTACACTGGGCTATAGCCGGGCGCCAAAGCCCAAACGCCTGACCCTGCCTGGCGTTACGCCAGGCGTTAGAGCTGAAACGCCCGACCCTTCCTGGCGTTAGCCAGGCGTTACAGCTGAAACGCCTGCCTTAGCCTGGCACNNATTATTTTGTAATTCAATTATGCAAGTTATTTTAGATTTGATATTTATGAATATGAGTAGCTAAGTTCTTAATCTAGGGTTTTGGTAGAACCCGTTGGAGGATAAACTTATTGTGATATTAATACAATTTTGATTGGTCGATTAATCTCTATTTGTTCAACTACATTCTTGTTGTACTTGATTGAAGGGCCCTCAATTAGCTGTGCCTATTTATTATGTATCTACTTGAGAGAGAGTGCATATTTAGGTAATTGTTTGAACAACACCACTCCCAGAGTATAGACGAAAGTCATAACCGAGGGTTTAGAGGTTGGATTAGAGATAACGATACTTCGGGTGCAATTAAAGTGAACTGTAATGCAATCTAGCTAGCGTAACTTGAGAGAGTGCGTCTAGTAAATTATCATAATTACTTGAGAGAGATTTATGGTAGATAGAGTGTTCATGATTGATAGAGACAACTAATCAAACTATAAGAAGTATCCGAGAAGGAAGTTCACCGACGGGGGAAACCATAACCTTAGACCTTTATCATAATTGTTTACAACACATTGTTAGTAATTGTTAGTTATTATTATTGTCAGTAGAATTAGTTAAACATCACCAATTTATACTAAAAAGTCTTGAGAGAATTGATTGAGTAAAAGTCACGTATTCTAAAGACTTGATTGATACGTAAATTCCCTGTGGGATCGACTCTGGGCATAATACCCTGGATTATGTTTGCAACGCCCGTTTAGTCTTTTATTAGACATAGTTGAGGGTGATCAAGTATCCTGAAGTATGGGAGTAGCAATAAATCCCTCCGAGACCTAAGCAGGTCTGACTCGTGTGGTCTGAACTAGGATCTCCTCCTCATGCTTGGTATGAGGCTCTGCAATGGGTGTTGTTGCGTGTGCTCTAGGCTGAGCTCTTCCTTAGCCCCTACCTCGGCCCCTAACTGAGCCCTAACTCATACCCCTGGTAGGGGCTGTAATAGTGGTGCTGACTGTAAATGTTATGCATGTTCTCAGCATCTGCGAGGGAACAAAAATAGAATGGTTCAAAACTCAGTAATAGAATAATGTTGCATGACAAAGAATGAAAGAAGTGAAATTTACCTAAAGCTCTATAGCCTCTAGAATATAAGTACAGATGTCTCCGTACCAATACTCCAGACTCTACTAAGCTTGCTCATGACTCGTGAGACCTAGGCAATCTAGTGCTCTGATACCAACTTGCCACGACCTGGAATACTACCCTCAGGACCGTGATGCATTTTACTTGCTAGGTAAGCCGATGTTAGTTAAATTACTTAACAAGTTTTAACAATTCAAATCAAAACATTCATAATAATAATAATAATAATAATAATAATAATAAGCTGTAATAGTCTGAAGTGATTTGAAAAAATACCAAATGACGTGATCTAAACATATCCCAGAATCTGAAGTCACAAATACATGAGCATCTCGAGTAATACAGATAAATTCTGAATAAAATACAACTGTTTGAAACTATGTATACATCAAATATAGAATGAAAGGGGACTTCAAGTTTGCGAAGACCATGCAACTCTACCTCAAGTCTCCAAAAGTAGCTGAATTCGAGCAGTCTCGCTAACCTCCGTTGGGTCCTATAATGGTATCTGCACAAAAAGTTTAGAAGTGTAGTATGAGTATAACTGACCCCATGTACTCTGTAAGTGTCGATCCCAACCTTGATAAAGTAGTGACAAGGCTATGACAAGACACTCACAATAAACTTGTACGAAACAATAATAATAGGGACATGAATAGAAATAAACAATAAAGTCAAACAACTGGACCCGTAAGTTAACTACCAAAAAGGGCCCCACAACAACAGAATCTCAATCTCAATTTACAATGCTAAGGACAATTTATGAAGCCACAAAAAACTTATAACACACCAAATCCATTGCAGTGCGCAACCCGATCACACCATATCATCATCTAATATCAAATTTCGTCCTTATTCCTTCATATCATATCATATCACTTTTAATACTGTTGCGGCGTGCAACACGATCCCTAACAATTTGAAATCATTAACATAAACAACTCAACAACAATATTTACAAAATATCAATACAAGGAGGTAAAATGTACGGAATAGTAAAGAACCAAAAAATAAACGGAGAACATCCAACATCTCGGAATCTCAAAATTTACCAATTCATTAGTACTGATCAACTAAACAACTCACATAAGAAAAAACAACATAATAGAGTGCATCAAATAAAATAAGAACAATAAAAATAAGTGAACATGTAGCAGTTAGAATATAAAATTAAGGCAAGTAGAAACAGGTAGAAAATAAGAAGGAATTGTGTCAGAAATGAACGAATAACAATTAACAAGTATAACATAGACGCCAAGTAGTAACATGTAAGATTTAAAGAATATAACAAGAGATAACATAGAATAAATGAAGACATATAAAAAAATAGCACAATTCCCTCCCTCCCCCCCCCAACCCCCACTTCGCAATTACGCCAAAAGCTTCACAAATGTGACATTGACTCAAGTCGCCTATGATTTCAAATGAGACCACTCTCTTTGGAAAAGTGACCAATGACAGTTCGCAAAAGCAAACCCATCCCTCGCAAAAGGCGAGGTCACCTATCCCAGAACCTGCTCGCAAATGCAAACTTTCGATTGCAAAATCAAGGCTCGCAATTGCAAGATCTGCATCAAACACCAGAAGCAAACGCTGCACCAGTAGCCCTCAAACTGTCAAAACTCATAGGAAACGTGTCTGAAACTTACCCGATCCCCGGGTTCCATACTAAACATGCACAAGAGTGTAATAACATCATATGAGTTCGCGGGCACAATTATATCAAAAAAATAATACCTTAACTACCAGTCGAACATCAAAATGAATGAAATTCCAAAGGGAACCTCAAGAACATCTAGAATCACAACTAAGCGTCAGAATCCGATCAAACCAACTCCGATTTGAACCAAATTTTGCAGAAAAATTTCAAATAGAAAAACCGACCTATTCCAAGTCCCGAAACCAAAATCCAAACCCGATAGCCATAAGTCCACTTACGGTCAAACCTAGGAAAATTTCAAACTTTCAAATTGCTAAATTTCGGCAAAATAAGTCAAATCAACCTAGGGACCTCCGATTTCAATTTCGGGCATACCTCCAAGTCCAAAATCACAATAGGACCTATCGGAATCGTTAAAATACTTATTCAGGGTTTGCATAATATTTTAATCGTAGTCAGCTCAAGTTATTTTTAAAGCCAAAAATTATATTTTTTTTCAAATGAAGCTAATGGAGATCTCGGAATACGAAAATAAAGGTTACTACCCAAAATGATCTATCGGGTCGTCACACTAGGTTCTTGGGCAGTGATTTGGTATGTGATGTTAAGGAAAAGGTTAAGGTGATTCGAGAGCGACTTCATACAGCTCAATCCAGGCAAAAGAGTTATGCAAACCGGAAGGTTCAATATGTAGCTTATATGGTACGTGATAACATTCTTCTCTTAGTGTCGCTTACGAAGGGTGTGATGAGATTTGGAATGAAGGGAAAGTTGATCTCGAGGTTTAATGGATCGTTTGAGATCTTGGAGAGAGTTGGGGAGGATACTTACATGCTTGCATTGCCTCATATACTAGCAGGGGTACATCTGGTATTTCATATTTTCATGTTTGGAAGTACCATGAGGACAAATTTGATGTTCTAGACTTCGGCACGGTTCATCTTCATGAAAAGTTGGCCTATGAGGAGGTTTCGGTGGCTATTTTAGCCCGGCAGGTTCGAAAGCTTAGATCTTAGAGTTTTCCTTCTGTTAAAATGCAATAGAGAAGTCCACCGATTGAGGCAGCTACGTGGGGCTTCAAGCCCCATATGCAGAGTAGATATCCCCACCTTTTTACCAGTTCAGGTACTTCTCTATGTCCGTTCATGGACGAATATTTCTTTTAGAGCTGGAGAATGTGATGACCCAATAGGTCATTTTGAGTACTAACCTTAGTTTTCATGATTTAATACCTCCCTTAACTTTATTTGGTCTTTATTGATTTGCATGTGTAGTTCGTGTCGCCTTTCAAAAATCTTTCATGTAAAAATATGAAGAAAATGTGATTTTTTGCTTCAAAAACAACTTGAGTTGACCACGGTCAACATTCTTGGTAAACAATATTGGATCGGTGTTTTGATGATTTCGGTAGGTTAGTATGATATTTTTGGACTTGTACGCACGTTTTTTGGGGTCCAGAGTGACCCGAGTGAGTTCTAGCGCATTTTTTGAAAGATTGTGTAAAATCAGTTTTCAAGTTGAAATCTTGAGTTTTGACAATCGATTCTTGTTATTTAATGTTATTTTGATGATTTTAGGTAGCAAGGAAGTTTATATGATGTTATTACACTTATGTGCATGTTCAATTTGGAGCCGGAGGGGCTCAGGTGAGTTTCGAATTAGTTTCAGACCAGTTTTGGACTTAGAAGACTGCTAGTTTTTCTTCTGGTGCACAGTGCTTCACGATCGCGAAGGGAAACAATTCGAGCTGGGGCTGGTTACTCTTCTTCGCGAACGCGAGAGGTAGGCCGCGAACGCAACTAATGGGGGGATTAACCTTTGTGAATGCAACTGACCACTCGCGAACGCGTTGCTTTGGGGAGAGGCTGGGGAAGGTAGGATGGTCTTCATCACGAATGCGGACCGAGGGACGTGAATGCGAAGGTAGGCTGGGGAATAAGGGTTCGCGAATGCGAAGTTCATTGGCCAGAGACTTCATTAATGCATCAGGTGTTTCGCGAACGTGAAGAACACCTGACCCCCAGTTATTTAAAGCTGAAAGTTGGGATTTATTCACTCAACACCACTTTTGAAAGCTAGAGCTCGAACTAGAGAGGATTTTGAGGAGAGTTTCATCCAAACTTCATTGATTAGTGATTTTTAACTGGTTTTGCTGTATTTTCACAATCACCTATTTATTTTTAATGTTAATCTATGAATTTCATGGTATAGGGGTTTTGGGTAAGAATTAGGAATTTTGCCAAATTGAGATTTAGACTTCAAATTGATGTTAGATTTCGAAATAAATCACATAAGTGGGCTCGGGGGTGAAAGGGTAATCGAGTTTTGGTCCGAATCTCGGGTTTTGACCAAGCGAGCTTGGGGTTGACTTTTTTCAATTTCATTAAAGATTGAATATTTTTTGCCTGTGGGTAATTTCTAGAGCTTATTATGATTTATTTGGACTATATTTGGCTAGATTTGGTTGGTTTGGAGGCTAATTCTAAAGGAAAAGTCATGGGTGAGCATTGATTTTTTTGAAGAAAGAGGTAAGTATCGTGATTAACCTTGACTCGAGGGAATTAATAATTGATTAGATTATTTGCTATTTGATTTATGTGTGGAGACACGTATATGCAAGGTGACGAGTGTATACACGTAGTCACAGGTTAAGCATGCGGGTTGGGGTATTTGTTTGTTATCTTCAATTATTTCATGCCTTTATTTAATCCATATTATTACTTGTTAAAAGCTTTAATTGCTACTTGCCTTTACTTGTTAAATTCTTTCCTTTATTCGTTACATGCCTAAATTCCTAATTGTTTTCATGTATTCGTGTCTTTATTTATTCACTGTCATTACTTGCTTTTTGACCTTGTGTTTTATTGAATAGCAACCGTTATCTGCTTTATGTCTTTAATTATGTAATTTCTTATTGTATTTTATTTGAACTACACCGTAGTTGGTTGTAGATGTTCATTTATATTATTATTGTGTGAGATCAAGTTGCATGCCTCAATGATTATTGGTATTATTATGTGGGATCGGGCTGCACGCCGTAACAAATATTGGTATTACTATTTAGGATCGAGTTTGTACAACATCATTATACACTTGATTTTGCGCCCCACACTGGAAAAATTTGTTATTTATATATATTTGGGGATCGGGTTGCACGCTACAACATACAAGACTTGTTATTTATATACTATTGTGGATCAAGTTACGCGTCGCAACGGAGAAACATATTTTAGTGTGTTTAATTGTTGTTATTGTATCCATGTTGAATTGAGAAGTTGATCATAAATGTTATTCTTGGCCCTCTGTTATGTGTCTTTAGTTCAGTTTCTTGTTAAATTCTTGATTTCTCTATTCCTTCTACTATTTCATTTTTATTTGTACACGTTTATAGTGAGTGCCTTGTTATAGCTTCGTCACTACTTCGTCGAGGTTTGGCTTGGCACTTATAGAGTACATGGGGTCGGTTGTACATGCAACACTTCTGCACTTCTTGTGCTGATTCTGGTGTTGGTCCCAACAGTAGTTACTGAAGGCTTGCTCAGATTAGTATAACGACCTGGCCGGTCATTTTGCGAGTAATAGCCCTGATTCCCTTTTTACTGCTTCCCCCATATCTTTTTCTGCTTATGTGACTTTTCGGGAGGTTTTGGTTGTGTTTTCGAAGTATTTTGGGACACTTAGTCCCTAAAACAGAAGCTTAAGTTCTAGGATTATGAGCGTAATTGGAACTGTGTGAAGACGACTCTGAAATGAAGTTTTTTGGTTCCTTTAGCTCCATTGGGTGATTTTAGACTTAGGAGCTTGTTCCCATTGTGTTTTGGAGGCCTATAGCTGAATTAGGCTTGAAATGGCAAAAGTTGAATTTTTGGGAAGTTTGACAGGCAGTGGACTTCTTGATATCGGGGTCGGATTGGATTTACGGAAGTTGGAGTA
Organism: Nicotiana knightiana; assembly: GCA_005239525.1. Lineage (NCBI taxonomy): Eukaryota > Viridiplantae > Streptophyta > Magnoliopsida > Solanales > Solanaceae > Nicotiana > Nicotiana knightiana. Next base: position 20,170 of record ML374127.1, on the reverse strand, counting down.
GGATTGTGGTGTCATTTATGACTTTTGTTCAAAATTTGAGGTTAATCGGACGTGATTTGATAGGTTTGGCGTCGTTTGTAGAATTTGGAAATTTCAAAGTTCATTAGGCTTGAATTCTTGTGTAATTCGTGTTTTGATGTTGTTTGAGGTGATTTGAGGATTTTTCTAAGTTTTTATGGTGTTTTAGGATTTGTACGTATGTTTGGTTGAGGTTCCGGGTGCCCCGGGTTGATTTCGGGTGGTTAACAGATCATTTTGGACTTAAGAAAGATTGCCGATTTTTTGATATCTACAGTTCAAGTGTCCTTCTTCGCGTTCGCGAAAAGGAATTGGAGGCAAGTGGATTTTTGTGATTCGCATTCGCAATGTAGGTGCCGCGTTCACAAAGCACTGAAATACTTGGTCTACGCGTTTGTGATGGATGTCCCGCGTCCGCGTAGAGGACATGACCAGTTGGGTCCCCAGGCCCTTTTGCCTACGCGTTGGCGATGCTGGTCTCGCGTTCGCGTATGGAAGAGTTGAGTGACCTTCGCGTTTGCAATAAGGGCATCGCATTTGCGATGAATGAGTTCTGGGCTGGATAAATTTCTCTTCGCGAGCGCGAGGGTGTGGTCGCGTTCACGAAGAAGGAATGCCTGGGCAGAATATAACATTTCAAAATCGAGGGTTTGCCCATTTTTATCAAAACTTGAGATAGAGAGCTCGGATTTGGATGAGATTTTGAGGAATTTTCAGAGGCATCGATTGGGTTATGATTCTACACTTGATTTTGGTTATATCCCACTAATCTATCATTAATGCCATCCTTTAATTTTGGATTTGGGGTGAATGTTTTGGGAAAAATGGGAGAAGTTATTCAACTAAGATTTTGGGTTTTGATTGGGATTTTGACATAGGATTTGGATAATTTTGGTACGAGCGAACTCGTGAGTGAATGAGTGTTCATATTTTGTGACTTTTACCCGATTTCGAGACATGGACCCGGGTCGACTTTTTGGGGAGATTTTCTAATTTCTTGCTTTAGATTTGATTTCATTAATCAAATTAGTTTCTTATAGTTATATTTATGGTATGCAATTGATTTTGGCTAGATTTGGGCCATTCGGAGTCGGATATTTGTGGGAAAGGCATTGTTACCGATTGATTGAGCTTGGTTCGAGGTAAGTGGCTTGCCTAACCTTGTGTGGGGGAAGTCCCCTTAGGATTTGGTAGTGCTATGATATGTGAGCGTTGTGTACTTGAGGTGACGAGTGCATAGACGGGCCATTTTTTGTAAAACCCAATTTTTACCGAGTAATAACCTATTTCATCTTAATTGATTTATAATAGAATGTATAGTTATCCTGTTTAACCTAGAATATCATGTCTACGAGTCTTATTAGTGGATTACTTCTCCTTTACTTGACTTATACTTGGTCTAAACTGTAGGTTTTCCTACTGTAACTGTTATCTCCATTGTTTTGAGCTGCATATTTACTTTGGGGCTACCGGACGGTATCCCAGGAGATCCCCCTGCATATTTACTTCGGGACTACGGGACGGTATCTCGGGATATCTCCATGCACATTTACTATTGAGACAACGAGGCAGAACCTCGGGAGTTCTCCTTGTACATTTACATTTGGGACTACAAGACGGTATCTCGGGAGATCCCCCGCTATTTATCCTTGTGTGCGTCTGTAATGTTACTTCTCACTGAATTTCCTCTTTGTTTAATTCCGGCCTTTTATTACACTATAACATTTTCTTGCCTTAATTATTTTATATACACTAGAGGGCCTTGACCTGACCTCGGTCACTACTCGACTGAGGTTAGGCTTGGCACTTACTAGGTACCATTGTGGTGTACTCATGCTACTCTTCTGCACATGTTTTTGTGTGCAGATCCAGGTATCTCCTACCAGACTCGCTATTAGTGCGTATTTGATGCTGTTTCGGAGACTTCAAGGTACATCTGCCCGCGTTCGCAGACCTCGGAGTCCCCCTCTATCCCTTTATGTTGTTCTTCCTTTATTTCTTCTAGTTATTGATGTACAGAAACAGTTAGACGGAAAATATTATAAGCTTCTAACTTACGGTGTTCCGGGTTTTGGGAGAATTTTTTATATATTTTTATGAGTTGGTTATTGTACATGTCGATCGGAATTCCTATCAATATTTAATTATCTGTTGTAGTTAGCTATTAGATTTATGTGTTTTTTTTTTTTTTTTTTGGAATTGTTAGGCTTACCTAGTCGTAGAGAATAGGCGCCTTCACGACGTTATATGGAGGGAGTTTGGGTCATGACAATTTCGTATCAGAGCTCTATGTTCATAGGTTTCATGAGTCACAAGATGATTTATTAGAGTCTCACAGATCGGTACGGAGACGTCTGTACTTATCTTCGGGAGGCTATGGAACTGTTAGGAAATATTACACGTCTTTGATTCGTTGTCATGCAAAAATTTGTTCACATCAAAATTCTAAACTTCTGTATTCTATTCTTTCTCACATATGGTGAGGACCTATATAGGCGGATCTGATGACCAGGCACCCGCAACCCCTGCTAAAACTATGAGAGGCCAGGGTCGGGGTAGAGCTCGAGGACGTCCACGTGGTGCAGCCAGAGCATTTGCAGGAGCTGCTACATAGGAGCCCCCAGTAGCTCCAGTTGGAGGGCATGCCCCTAAGGTGCATGTTGATGCACCAGCCCTCCAGGAGACTCTAGCCCAGTTCATGAGCATGTTCAACACCTTAGCTTAGGCCGGATTAATTACACTTGTTCCTGCCACATCTCAGGCCAGGGGAGGGGCACAAACTCCCGTAGCCTATACCTTAGAGCAGCGAGTTCAGGTCGACCAAATCCCAGATGTTATACCGATGCAGCCAGTAGCTCCGGTTCAGCATGAAGCTAGTGTAGTGGCTTTTGAGGCAGAAAACCTCAGACTTGAGAGGTACAAGAAGTACCACCCTCCTATCTTCAGTAGATTGGCGACAAATGATGCTCAGGGTTTTCTAGAGAAGTTCCATCGTGTTCTTCGTACTATGGGCGTAGTAGAGTTGAGTGGGGTTTCTTTCACTACATTCCAGCTTAGAGAAGAGCCTATCAGTGATGGCATGCTTATGAGTTGAGTAGTCCGGCTGAGGCAGCATCACTTACATGGACTCAGTTCTCAAACATATTTTTGAGAGAGTATGTCCCTTAAAGCCTCAAGGATGCATGACGTGGAGTTTGAGTAGTTGCGCCAAGGTGCTATGACTGTGTCAGAGTATGCAGTTCGCTTCAGTGATTTGGCATGTCATGCACTGGCCTTGGTTGCTGTAGTTCAAGAGAGGGTTCTTCGGTTTATTGAGGGACTACACCCCAATATTTGGATTAGTATGTCCAGGGAGCTGGAGATGGATATATCTTACCAGCAGGTTGTGAGTATTGAAAGTAGATTAGAGGGCATGCTCGCTTGGGATAGAAAGGAGAGAGAGGCCAAGAGGTCACGAGAGTCTAGCACTTACAGTGGTACTTGTGCCCCAGCTGCTGTTAGCAATGGTAGGGGTTATGTGAGTCGCCCCGTTCATTAAGCTCTTCCGGCTGCCAATGGTATTCCGGCCCCTTCTAGGCTCCAGAAGCCTTATTATGCACTACCGGTATCTTTTGTACCTCCTACATGAAGTGATTTGAGAGACCAGTCCAACAGTCCTGGCCTGATCCATTCATAACATCACGCCCCCCGAGAGCTTGTTTTGAGTGTGGCGACACTCGCCATATGGTGAGGGATTGCCCCAGACTTAGAAGGGGTGCACCTCCACAGACTTCTCAGCCACCGCGTGCTCCACCGGGTCCTCAGGCTATGATTCCAGCACCAGCTACCGCCACACCTGCTCAGCTAGCTCGAGGAGGAGGTTGAGGTTGCCCTAGAGGGGGAGGCCATGCCAGATATTATGCTCTTCCAGCTCGTACAGAGGCAGCTGCTTCCGACTCTGTGATTACAGGAATTGTTCTGGTCTGTCATAGAGATGTGTCGATCTTATTTGATCCAGGCTCTACTTATTCCTATGTGTCCTCTTATTTTTCCCTGTACTTGGGCGTATCTCAAGATTCTTCGAGTTCCCCTATTTATGTGTCTATTCTTGTGGGAGATTCTCTTGTCGTGGACCGCATGTATCGATCGTGTTTGATTGCTCTTAGTTGTTTTGAGACCAGAGCTGATTTATTATTGCTCAGTATGGAAGACTTTGATGTTATCTTAGGCATGGACTAGTTTTCACCCCATTATGCTATTCTTGATCATCACGCTATGACCGTGATGCTGGCTATGCCAGAATAATAGAAATTAGAGTGCAAGGGTACCTTAAAGTATACTCCCAGTAGAGTTATTTCATTTCTTAAAGCTCAACGAATTGTTGAGAAGCGGTGTGACATGTATCTAGCTTATGTGAGAGATGTCAGTACTGATACCCCTACAATTCAGTTCTAGTAGTGAAGGACTTTCCAGATGTATTTCCAACTGATCTTCCTGGCATGCCGCCCGACAGAGATATTCATTTTAGCATTGATTTGTTGCGGGGCACTCAACCCATCTCTATTCCTCCATATCGTATGGCTCCTCCACAGTTGAAAGAGAAGTTATAGGAGTTTCTTGATAAGGGATTCATTCAGCCTAGTGTGTCACCTTGGAGTCCTCCGGTCTTATTGGTGAAGAAAAAGGATGGTTCTATGCGTATGTCCATTGATTATCGCCATCTGAACAAAGTTACAGTGAAGAACAGTTATCTGTTTCCTCGTATTGATGATTTATATGATCAGTTACAGGGTGCCAGGATGTTTCCAAGATTGACTTACGTTCAGGCTATCATCAGCTGAAGATTTGGGAGCCAGATATCCCGAACACAGCTTTCATGACTCAGTATGGTCACTATGAGTTCCTTGTGATGTCTTATGGGCTGACCAATGCCCCAACAACATTTATGCACTTTATGTATAGTGTGTTCTGGCCCTATCTTTACTCTTTCATCATTGTGTTTATTGACGATATTCTGGTGTACTCCCGGACTCGGGAGGATCATGAGCAGCACCTGAGGACTGTGCTTCAGACCTTGAGAGAAAAGAAGTTATATGAAAAATTTTCAAAGTGTTAGTTTTGGCTAGACTCAGTGGCATTATTGGGTCATGTAGTATTGAGTGATGGGATCAAGGTGGATCCGAAGAAGGTGGAAGCAGTAGAGAGTTGGCCTAGACCATCCTCAGCTACAGAGATCCAGAGCTTTCTTGAGTTAGCGGGGTATTATCGTCATTTTGTAGAGAGATTCTCATCTATTACAGCACCTATGACCAGGTTGACCCAGAAGGGTGCTTTGTTCAGGTGGACAGAGGGCTGTGAGGAGATCTTTTAGAAGCTCAAGACAACTTCAACTACAGCCCTAGTATTGGTATTGCCTACTGGTTCAGGGTCTTATACTGTATATTGTTTTGTGTCACGGATTGATCTTGGCACGGTGTTGATGCATGATGGTAGGGTGATTGCCTACGCGTCCAGACAACCGAAGGTACATGAAAAGAACTATCATGTCCACGACCTTGAGTTAGCAGCTATTGTTCATGCCTTGAAGATTTGGCGGCACTATTTTTACGGTGTCCCTTGTAAGATTTACACCGATCGTCGAAGTTTGCAACATCTGATAAAGCAAAAGGATCTTAACTTGAGTCATCTGAGGTGGTTGGAGCTTCTTAAGGACTATGATATCACCATTTTGTACCATCCAGGGAAGGCAATATGGTGGCCGATGCTTTGAGTAGCCGGGCAGAGAGTTTGGGGAGCTTAGCATATCTACCAACAGTGGAGAGGCACTTGGCGTTGCATGTTCAAGACTTAGCCAGCCAATTTTTGAGTTTGGATATTTCTGAGTCGAGTCGAGTATTGGCTTGTGTGATCTCCCGCTCTTCTCTTTATGATCGTATCAGGGAGCGTCAGTCTGATGACCCCCATCTGCTAGTCCTTAAGGACACGGTCCATCACGGTGATGCTAAGGATGTCACTATTAGGGATGATGGTGCATTGAGGATGCGGGGTAGTCTATGTATGCCCAATGTAGATGGTTTGCGTGAGTTGATTCTCCAGGAGGCTCACAGCTCACGGTACTCCATTCATTTGGGTGTCGCGAAGAAGTACTAGGACTAGAGGCAGCATTACTGGTGGAGGTGGATGAAGAAGGACATAGCGGAGTATGTGGCTTGGTGTCTAAATTGCAAGCATGTGAAGTATGAGCATCAACGACCAGGTGGGTTGCTTCAGAAGTTAGGATTCTGGAATGTAAATGGGAGCAGATCACTATGGATTTCGTTATTGGGCTTCTAAGGACTCAGTGGAATACAGTTTGGGTGATTGTGGATAGGTTGACCAAGTCTGCTCATTTCATTCCTGTGATGACTACCTTTTCTTCCGAGCAGCTGGCTCGAGTATATATCCGCGAGATCGTCAGGCTTCATGGCGTACCAGTATTTATCATCTCTGACCGGGGTACGTAGTTTACATCACGGTTCTGGAGGACCATACAGCATGAGTTGAGTACTCGAGTGGAGTTGAGCACAACATTTCACCCTTAGATGGATGGACAGTCCGTGTGCACTATTCAGATATTAGAGGATATGCTATGTGCGTGTGTGATGGAATTTGGAGGTTCGTGGGATAAGTTCTTGCCACTTGTAGAGTTTGCCTACAACAACAGTTATCAGTCGAGCATCCAGATAGAACCGTATGAGGCTCTGTATTGTAGGTGGTGTCGGTCTCCAATGGGTTTGTTTGAGCCGGGCGAGGCTAGATTACTAGGTACAGACTTGGTTCAGGATGCTCTGGAGAAGGTTAAAATCATTCAGGATTGACTTCACACATCCCAGTCCAAATAGAAGAGTTATGCAGATCGGAAGGTTCACGATGTTGCATTCACGGTTCGAGAGTGGTTCTTGCTCAGGGTTTCGCCTATGAAGGGCGTTATGAGGTTCGGAAAGAAGGGCAACCTGAGCCCAAGGTTTGTTGGCCCATTTGAGATGATGCGACGTGTTGAGGAGGTTTCTTATGAGCTTGCCTTGCCTCCCAGTCTAGCAGGATTTCATCTAGTATATCATGTTTCTATGCTCCAGAAGTATCACGGCGATCCGTCGCATGTGTTGGATTTCAGCTCAGTCTATTTGGACAAGGATTTATCTTATGTTGAGGAGTCGGTGGCTATTTTGGACAAGCAGGTTTGAAAGTGGAGGTCAAAGAACATTGCTTTCATGAAGGTCCAATGGAGGGGTCAGTTGGTCGAGGGAGGATACTTGGGAAACTGAGCATGATATGCGCAGCCGTTATCCTCATCTTTTCACCACTTCAGGTATGTCTCTGTACTCGTTCAAGGATGAACGATTTTTAATGAGGAGTAGGATATAACAAGATGGCCGGTCATTTTGAAAGTAATAGCCCCTATTCCCTGTTTACTGCTTCCGCCATATGTTTTTCTACTTATGTGACTTGCCGGGAGGTTTTGGTTGTATTTTCAAAGTGTATTGGGAAACTTAGTCCCTAAAACGGAAGCTTAAGTTCTAGGATTTTAACCATAGTTGGAATTGTGTGAAGACGACTCCGGAAAGGCAATTCTTCAGTTCCGTGAGCTCCGTTGGGTAATTTTGGACTTAGGAGCATATTCGGATTGTGTTTTAGAGGCTTGTAGCTAAATTAGGCTTGAGATGGTGAAAGTTGAATTTTTGGAAGTTTGACCCATAGTGGACTTTTTGATATTGGGATCGGATTGGATTTTCGGAAGTTGGAGTAGGATCGTGGTGTCATTTATGACTTGTTTGTGAAATTTGAGGTCAATCGGACGTGATTTGATAGGTTTCGGCGTCGTTTAGAAATTTCAAAGTTCATTAGGCTTAAATCTGTGTGTAATTCGCGTTTTGATATTGTTTGAGGTGATTTGAGGATTCGACTAAGTTCATATAGACTTGTACGTATGTTTGGTTGAGGTTCCAAGGGCCTCGGGTTGATTTCGGGTGGTTAATGAATCATTTTTGACTTAGGAAAAATTGTAAATTTTTTGATATCTCCAGTTCTAATGTCCTTCTTCGCGTTCGCGAGGGGTCCTCGCATTCGCGAAGATGAACCGGAGGCAAGTGGATTTTTGTGCTTCGAATTCGCGATGTAGGTCCCGCATTCATGAAGCACTGAGGTACTTGATCTGCGTGTTCGAGATGGATATCCCGCGTTCGCGTAGAGGAACTGACCAGCTGGGTGCCCGACCCTTTTGCCTACGCGTTCGCGATGCTGGTCCTATGTTCGCGTAGGGATGATTTGAGTGACCTTCTCCTTCATGATAAGGGCATCGCGTTCGCAATGAAGGAATTATGGTCTGGAATAAGTTGCTCTTCACGAACGCGAGAGTACGGCCGCGTCCGCGAAGAAGGAATGCCTGGGCAGAATATAACATTTCTAAATCGAGGGTTTGGCCATTTTTATCAAAACTTGAGATATAGAGCTCGGATTTGGACGAGATTTTGAGAGATTTTCATTGGCATCGATTGGGTAATGATTCTACACTTGAGTTTGGTTATCCCACTAATCTATCATTAGTTCCATCCTTTAATTTCAGATTTTGAAAATTTTGGGAAAATGGGAGAAGTTCTTCAACTAAGATTTTGGGTTTTGATTGGGATTTTGATATTGGATTTGGATAATTTTGGTTCGTGTAAACTCGTGAGTGAATGAGTATTCATATTTTGTGACTTTTACCCAATTTCGAGACGTGGACCTGGTGTCGAGCGACATTCCTATCAGTATTTAATTATTTGTTGCAGTTAGCTATTACATTTATGCGCTCGTTTTGTTTTTTTCTAAATTGTTAGGCTTACCTAGTCGTAGAGGTTAGGTGCCGTCACGCCGTTATACGGAGGGAGTTTGAGTCATGACAATTAGCTTTTCACAGAGACTTGAGGTATAACTGCACCACGAACGCAACCTCCAAAGTCCCTTCCTTATCTAGTTTTACTGTTTATTTTGTTTCAAACAATTGTATTTTTCATTCAGACATCGGTTGTAGCATTTCCAGTATGCTCATGTACTTGTAACACCAGATTTTGGGATTTGTACTAGTCAGTGTTTCAAGTATTTATATTTGTTACTGAAATTCTACAGCTTTATTTAATATTAAACTGCTTCCAAACTGGTTATAAAATGATTAATTGTGTATTAATATTGGCATGCCTAACAAGTAGACGTTAGGCGCCTTCACGGTCCCGCGATAGAGATTTTGGGTCGTGAAAAAAGAACCGTAACATGGATGCAACAGTTTCTTTGGTAGAAAGAACTATTAACAATCTTATCGTTAGAAGATAATTATTTATACGCAACCATCTTATGACTATTGGGTTAGAAATCACATCTGGCCGGATAGGTTTAATTTTACTCTTTTTTAAATCCTTGTTACTTCACTTTTTGTCGCTGCAGTGGGAGTTAATCATCAAATTGTTGTTTCTTAACTGCATCATTAGCCAAGGAGCAGTGTAATATATAACGGGGGGGAAATATCCAACAGGATCCGTTGAAATGCGAAAGAAGTCAAGAATGTGATGTATGTCGTATTGTTTAATTATATACACCATATTCGTGTAGAATCAATTTCACGCCAATTAATTTAATAAACTGATGACTATACTGCAGTGTACCCTTCTTTCCTGGTACAAAAGAGGCATTAAGCAATTAAAAAGAACTCCTTGACGTTCTTCTTTTCTATTAATTAATTCTCCTTTTCTCCTTCAACTTGCAATTGCTTATCATTGACATCAACTTAGTACGATTTTATTCATTTTCTAATTTGTATTTTTTTGGCAGCTGATCGATCATGCTACTGTTATCAAGTTTAGGTAATTCGAGACCAATTAGAGAAAGCTCTTTTAAAGCTTTTGTATTTTGCTACAACTTGTACGCAGCATAAGTATCTACTAGGGCATAACAAAAACAAATGTCCAAATGATTAACTTAATGCAAAATGTCAGCAGAATCATATCTTGATATCGGTTCAGTATTCGATATTTATGATCGCAAATATAAATGTACTTCCTGTAGTTGTGTGAACGATGTATTTTCCCCCATTTGTTAAACGAGACGTTCATGTTCTATAAAGCTATATTTTAAACCAAGAGGGTGTTTGGCTAAGTTTATAAGCTGGTCAAACTGACTTATAAGTACTTTTTGACTTATTTACACGTTTGATAAAATTAAAAGTGCTTATAAGTTAAATTCTTATAAGCCAAAAGCCATAAATTGGTCTCCCCCAACTTATTAAATTTCAGCTTATAAGCACTTTAGGTTTGACCAAAATATTAATTATTCTATCCCTAAAATACTTCTTTTTAAAATAAAATTCTTCGTATAACTTTACTCTTTCCCAGTTCTTCAATACATATTTATTTTCCTCGAAATACGAGTAATAATTAAACTTGTAATGTGGTTATAAAGATACGTAATCTGATTCAATGTCAATTGATAAATGATTGGATAAATAAATAAATTAAACGATTGGAATAGATCAAACCAGTGTTGTTTGCTAGTTATCGGCCTCGGTTTGGAGTAAGCTCGAGATCAAATGTTAAGAACCTCAAGAACAATAAGAACAATACGAACAATATGGACAATAAGAACAGTAGAGAATTAAAAGAGAGTAAAAGAGTAGAGTGTTTGTATTTCTCAATAAATGCGTATATGATTCATGTCATGGTTACAAATGAACAGGGTTCCTCTTTATATAGTAGAGGAATCCTAAACAAGGTATAACTCTAATTTCGGAAGCTAAATACATGATTGATATCAATAACCGTTAATGGTTCCGCCAATCCCGAGATTCCCGCCGAGATTGGTGGTCGATTGCGGATATCTCGTTATTTTGTTGCTTCGATGTCAACCTAGCCCGATCTCGTTCCCTCAGTCTCCGTGTTACTCGAGCTCGAGCTTGCTTCGATATGGGCTTAATCTCGAGGCAGACCCTCGAGCCCATAAAATCGGGCGTGCCTCGATTTTAACCGTATACAGATAGTCCTCGTGTTTCTTAGGATGAAAAGAAAAGAAACAATTTGAGCCTGGATTCACCTATACCTCGATCACGCTGTCCTTTCCATGACGTAAGCGATGGATGTGACCGAAACGTCCCATCGGTTCGGTTCCCAAAAATCCATCAATGCATGTCAGTCATTTGTCCGCCACTAGTGATACTGAACCGTCGGCTCAAGCCTATAAATACCACCTCTTAAGTTGATTCAAACTTTACATTCTTTTTATCACAAACTCTTAACTCCCCAATTCTTCTTATATTTCTCTCATCGCCGCCAATCACGCCACCGCTGTTCTTGCCAGAGCTATCAATTTTACATTTTTCTTCTACTTCCTTTGCATATTCAAATGGCAAAAACCTCCAAAACTGTGCCGCAAAAGAAAAAACGTCATCTTCCTCCTCCCGGTCGGCGGGTGATAAAACACCAGCGGAGCCTCGTATCGAGGAGTGTGTCCCGGGTCCAGCCAAGCTAACCTCTGACTTCAAACTCGACAAACCTTCTTCGGTTCCGGGCCGGTGCGAACCAGTGTACCGATATCTACTCGATATCGGAAGGCGATCTCGAGTGGGTAAAAAAGGAATGCAACTGGGAAAATAAGGAAGTGGTGGTTCCTTCCCCTGAGGAGGATATTACCATTCACGTGAAAGGGTACGTGAGTGTGTACACCTATCCTTTCACGCTGGGTCCCGTAGATCCGGTCATTCTCGATTTCTGTCGTCAGTATAGAGTAACTCTTGGCTAGATCTTCCCTTCCTTCTAGCGGATCGTCCACTTGATCAGGTTCTTCTCAAGTAACGTCGAGGGAATGGATTTCACCCTCGACCACCTGATTAGGTTATACAACCCTCGCCTTTACCGAGGCGGGTTGATAAAGCTTCAACTCGGGCCACAAAGATGTTGTTTTCGAGTATCGATGAAGACAAAGACCATGGATGGATGGGTCGGTTCGTCCAAATCAGGACTTCCGACTTAATTTCAATCGAGAAAATGCCATTCCCCGAGGAATGAAACATGAAACGTAAGTGCAATTTCTCTATCGTTTTATGTATTTCATCTTTTTTTGTCCCATTCTGATTTTGGCTCTATTTCATGATGCAGTTTCCCCCTGGTTCCCCAGTGCGATTTCGGACCTCGAAGGTTGGATCCGACAGCTGGCCTCTACCTCCTCTTATGTCGAACGTCGCTGGCGTGACTTGGCCAAGGGTCGATGGGAGGCCAAGAACCATGGTGAGTTTTTTCTCTTGTGTATCGAGGTATTCCTCGCAACGTAATCCTTATCAATTTGGTTTCTTTATGTGTAGGTCTCGGGGAGAATGTTTCCATGAGGCCGCCTCCGCTTGGGGAAGAGGAGGCATCGAAGCTAAATGAAGAGAGGAAAAGGAGAAGGTCTTCTCCTTCTGATACCCGCAAACCAAAGAAAAACAAAACTCGAAAGTCGAAAACTGAACCCTCTGTCCCTCGTAACGATGAAGAGGGTGAAGATGACGGCTGCCAGCTGGTAGCCTGAAGCACCGAACCTTCTGAGCTGATGGAGCTAGAGGTGGCTCCTTCTCAGGTTGAAGATGTTTCGGAAGAGGGTCTGAGCAAAGTCCCCGAGCAATCGGGTGGTGAAGAAGCTACCCACCGTGACCATCAACCAGTGGATGTGCCTGAAGGGTCTAGCCTCGAGGCCTTTCAGAGAGAAGACAATTCCCCAAGTGATTCACTTGGGATAATCAACATCGATGACTCGCCAAGTGGACCCTCTCTCTCTGAGGGGCAGTTCCAAGATGCTCGAGCCATTGTTACTCCTGACGTAGGACAGGCCTATGAAGGGAATGACATATTCTGGGATTGTTTTGTCGGAGTCGATGTTGGCCCCGAATCAGACGCATCCTTCATGTTTTACGAGGCCAATCGGTTTTTGAAGCGAGTAAGTTTGTTTCTTCGTATTTATATTCACGTTTACTTCATGTTTCTCCAAGCCTGGCCCTTTTCTTTGTATACAGGCCATGGTGCTTCACCGAGAAGCATCTTCAAAATCCAAGGCCAAGTTGTGTCGGTATGACGTGGACCTCAAGAAGCTCGTAGAGGAGAGGGATGGCCTCAAACTCCTCTAGTCCAAAAGGAAGAGGAGATTATGACCCTCCGAGCTGAACTCTCAAGGGCCCGACAAGATCAGACGGATCTCATTGAACGGGTAATGTAACTTCTCGCAAGTTTGCTAAATGTTAGTTCAATTTTGGCAACTAACCCTTCGCTTTTGCAGTTTTAGCAGAAGGGTGAGCTGGTGGAGCAGCTTCGAGAGGAGGCTAAGATGAAGGAGGCTGAAATCCTGGGGTGGAGACAGTATATGGAGCGTCTTACCTCAGAGAAGGATACGCTTCGGGCCTAGCTGACATCGATCGAGGGCCAGCTCCAAGTTGTGAAGGAGGAAAGCTTAGCTCGAGCCCGGAATATTGAAGAGTTCAAGGCTAAGCTGGCCGCCGAGCTTTCTAAGGCTAAGTCCAAGGAAGGGACACTTGTGGCCTCCTATCGGGCTGATGACGAGGCCGCCAATCTTCGGGCTCAGGAGATCTCCGCTACTGCTGAAATTAGATTATCATGTGCAGTCAACCATGCTAGGCGGCAATCTCAGAGAGAGGCTCTTGAGGAAGTGCATGCTCGTGGCTTCGACCTCTCGGACGACATCGAAGATGAAAAAGTTTTGGAGGCCGAGGACGCATCCTTGCTTTCTGATGAAGAGGAATCAACTAGCGGGTCCGAGAGCGGAGAAGGTGAGGATGAGGCCATCAAAGAAGCGGCTGCCAAAGATGTGGTTCCCGAGGACGTGGCTCCCGGGATAGATTAGGCCTTTATTTTCTTTTCCCCTTTTTTTTTTGTTCTTTTTTGTGTAAGGCCTTGGCCTTTTGTACAGTATATTCGATATAATACAAAGTTTCTTTTTTATGCCTTCATTAATTTTTCTTTCATGTCTTCGTATGTTTTTTTGTCTTTATTGAAAACGTTGAAATTTTTTATTGTTGTAGTTCAACTCGCAATTGAAATAAACCCTAAGCTTGTGAACCCTTGAGTTTCTGGGTTACACGAGGGTAAGTCCTCGAGTTCAAAGTTTGTTCGATACCTTATTTTGGGGATGTTTTTATCCAACTGATAGGTGCGTTATCTTAAACAATCGAGTTCAGATAGGCCTCGTACTTTTAAGGTAAGGTAACCCCTTAGGTTCTTATCAAGTGACGGGTAAGATTTGAGTTTACAATAATATACCCCTTAGGGTTTTTGTTGAATCCTCGAACTATAATTGACTTTTTATTCGAGCTCGGAATTATGGAACCCTTGGGTCCCGATCGAGTGAGAACGGGGTCTCGAACTCAATTTGTGTTGGCCCTTAGGCTCATTTAAATTGGCCCTTGGGCTCTTTATATCGGCCCTTAGGCTCTTTTAGATTGGGCTGATTCGGCCTCTAAAAATGGCTATTATTTTTCCTTTTTCGGCTAAAATAGTTGGTGAAAATGCCTTAGCATATATATTTTTGCACCCATTGGGTTTTTCGAGGGTCTGATGATCGAAATCCTATTTTTCTTTTTGTGTCTTAACATGTTTGTGTTAATTAACATGAGGTTTTTTCGAAGGATGATATTATCGAAGCGTTTAAATTATTCGAGGGCCGATTTTATTGAAGCCATTTTTTTATTTGCTTTGCCGAGGGTAGCCTTATTTAACCGGTTTTTCAAAGTATTAAAGGTCTTTTGTTTATAACGGAAGTAGGACGTCTCTGAGCCGTGTTATTTTAGCCGTAGCCTTTAATATGGTCGTATCCTTAGAGTGTGTCACTCAGACTTGTTTCCCGATAATATTTCGAACTTGTTCGAAATGTTAGTCCCCGAGTATGGTAGCCTTGGCCTATATATCGAGGGGTGCCTATTTGAGGCCTTATAATTTCGGACTTAGATAGCTCCAGTGCACAGTCCCCGAGTGTTCGAGATATGCTTGTACTTGGCCCTTGAGCCATTTTTCCCAAGTGTTAGTTTTTCACAATAGATCATAATCATAAGTACATGACTCATATAGTAGAAAATTTACTTCGAAACATGAGATGTTCGAGAAAAGAGAATGCTTCTTTGAATAATTTATGCATGCATACATGTTTTGTTGTCGGGGACTCGGCGAATCTATATGGACACGGTTCATTTGACCATTTGTCCCATTAAAACATTCTTCCTATCGAGAGCCATTGATACTAGGTACATTTCTCGAATACATAACGTCCGAGGGTGATGCCCCCCGATATTCGAGGTTGATTTTAACGAAGCCTTGGATATTGTTGACTTATCCTCGGGTAGCACATAGTTGTTGCCTCGTTAAAAACCTCACTGGAAAAACCCATTTGGGATAAAAACTGGTCTAAGGGAAAGAGAGTGCAACACGTAATTTAAAACCCGAGGTCTCGATTTCTTGGATCGAACTCCTGCAATGAGTTAGTTTCGAATATTTATGTAAATGAAAAAATAGCCATACCTTAGCAATGGTACCGCTTAAGGAGTGATATGTTCCAGTTGTTCGACAATGGTTTGTCGTTCATTGTTCTGAGTTTGTAAGACCCTTTTCCGACAATGTCGAGGATCTAGTAGGGTCCTTCCCAATTAGGACCGAGTTTCCCTTCATTAGGGTCTCGAGTGTTGATCGTGACTTTTCTTAGGACCAAGTCCACGATTAAGCTGGAATCTTCCTACTCTTGTTAGTTGGGACAGAGCATCCTATCTTGTTGATTCTCCTTTCCCACCGCCTCGAGCTCTCGCTTTCAGGGTGGATACGCAAGAAATTCACTATGAAAATTGACATGACACAATCCCTGAAGAGTATGATGTGCCCGGCCTTGCTTCTCTTGATCCCCACCCACCTCCCGTAGAGGCGGGTCAATATCAATATCTATACCAGAGATTGCTTTTAGCTTTATCTTTTCAGAGACAGGAGAATTCCTTCTGTACTTACAAGAATGCTACTTAGGGAGAAGAATCTCTTGACTCAGGAGCACCTGAATCTATTCTTTCTGTGTCCCACATCCGCCTATGTTAAAGCATCCGCCCATTCCTCAGTGAAAGGAAATGCTACTCAGGGATCAAAAAAGAAAGCTGGTGCCTCGTCAGAAAGACTTGGTTCGTAGAGTAGAGGCCTTTCCCCAAGATATTGGTTTTAAGCTCCTCTCCTTACAGTCAAGTGGCTTTCACTCCTTGACTAACATTTTCTATTCCCCTTCGACCGGTCGTAAAAGGAAAGATCTCGAAGGATAGTTCTTCTATTGTAGTATCTCTCGATCTATTGCTTTTGTGATGCCATTCGAACGAGTGTCACTTCTTGTCTTTCATCTAACAGCTCGAGGTTGGTACTCATGGCTTCGTGGTTTGATTCTTCTATTACATATTGAAATCTGGAGCTGTGCTCTCCGACTTTGACCGGTATCAAGGCCTCGGAGCCATATACTAAGGAAAACGGAATTGCTCAATTACTATATTTCGATGTTGTCCAATACGCCCATAGAACCTCAGGCATTTTTTCTCTCCACTTCCCTTTGGTTTCGTTTAGCCTTTTCTTCAAATTTTGGATGATAGTCTTGTTCGTTGATTCGGCTTGTCCATTCCTACTAGGGTGATACGATGTTGATAGTATCCTCTTTATTTTGTGATCTTTGAGGAATTTTGTTACTTTACTGCCGACGAAATGTTTGCCATTAGCACATACTATTTCCGCGGGTATCCCGAATCGGCATGCGATGTGATCCCGTATGAAGTCGATCACTTATTTTTCCCTAACCTTTTGGAAGGCCTGTGCTTCAACCCATTTAGAGAAATAGTCAGTCATAAATAATATGAACTTAGCTTTACCTGGGGCTGATGGCAGAGGGCCGACGATGCCCATTCCCCACTTCATGAATGGCCATGGGGATAGGACCGAGTGAAGTTGCTCGTCGGGCTGGTGTATCATCGGTGCAACCTTTGACATTTATCGCACCTTCTAACGAACTCCTTAGAGTCTTTTTCCATGCTATCCCAATAATATCCTGCTTTGATGACCTTTCGAACTAGTGACTCGGCGCCAGAGTAGTTCACACAAGTGCCTTCGTGGATTTCTCGTAGAACATAGTGAGTATCCTCCGGTCCCAAGCATACCGACAGTGGACCATCGAACGTTCTCCTGTACAATGTTCCATCTTCGTCTAATGTGAATCGAGCGGTTTTGGTCTGTAAGGACCTCAACTCTTTTGGATCCGACAGGAGTTTCCCATTCTTCAAATATTCGATATATTTGTTTCTCCAGTCCCAAGTCAGACTCGTGGAGTTTATTTCGTCATGTCCTTCTTCGATCACAGACCTTGAGAGTTGGACGACAGTCCCCAAGCTAATCTCATCCTCTTCGACCGATGACCCCAAATTGGCGAGTGCTTCAGCCTCGTTTTTTTCTCTCGAAGGATGTGTTGTAGGGTCCATTCTTCAAAACGGTGCAAGGTTACCTGCAATTTGTCTAAGTACCTTTGCATCCTATCCTCTCGGACTTCGAAGGTTCCGTTTACTTGGTTTACCACCAGTAGGGAGTCGCACTTAGCTTTGATTACTTCTTCCCCCAAGCTTTTAGCTAGCTCGAGACCTGCAATCATGGCCTCATACTCGGCCTCGTTATTTGTCAATTTGGGAGTTTTAATGGATTTTCTAATAACATTGCTCGTAGGCGGTTTCAAAATAATACCGAACCCGGACCCTTTCACATTCGAGGCACCATCTGTGAAGAGGGTCCATACCCCCGATGAAGTACCTGATTTAAGTAGAAGTTTCTTTTCCACTTCGGGTACGAGAGTTGGCATAAAATCGGCCACGAAGTTTGCTAAAATTTGAGACTTAATGGTCGTTCAGGGTTGATATTCGATATCGTACCCGCCAAGTACGACGGCCCATTTGGCTAATCGGCCCGATAATTCGGTCTTGTGCAAAACATTTCGGAGTGGATAACTGGTGATCACACATAGGGATGACACTAAAAATATGGCTTTAATTTTCTAGATGCGCTTATTAATGCAAGTGCCAATTTCTCTAAGTGTGGTTACCTAGTTTCAGCATCTCGTAAGGTTCGACTTACGTAATAAACAGGAAACTGCGTACCTTATTCTTCTCGAACTAACACACCACTTACCGCTATCTCGGATACTGCTAAGTAGAGGTACAACTTCTCATCTGCCTTTGGAGTGTGGAGCAAAGGTGGGCTCGATAGGTATCATTTCAATTCCTCCAATGCTTGTTGACATTCCGGGGTCCACGTAAAATTATTTTTCTTTTTGAGTAAGGAAAAGAACTTGTGGCTTCGGTCTGATGACCTCGAAATGAATCGGCCCAGGACAACTATCCGTCCAGTTAGCCTCTGAACGACTTTCACACTGTCCACGGTGGTGATGTCCTCGATGGCCTTAATCTTATCGGGGTTGATCTCGATTCCCCGATTTGACACCATGAAGCCGAGAAATTTACCCGAGCCGATCCCGAATGCACACTTTTCGAGGTTAAGCTTCATGTTATACTTCCTCAATATTTTGAATGTTTCCTGCAAATGAGTCAAATGGTCATCTACGCACAGGGACTTAACTAACATATCATCAATGTAAATGTCCATTGATTTACCTATCTTTTCTTCGAACATCTTATTAACTAGGCGTTGATATGTAGATCCTGCATTTTTTTAGCCCGAAGGGCATTACGTTATAACAATAGGTCCCAGATTTAGTGATAAAAGAAGTTTTTTCTTGATCCTCTGGGTCCATCTGGATCTAATTGTACCCAGAATAGGCGTTGAGAAAGGTAAGAATCTCACTGTTTACCTCGAAATACGAGTAACAATTAAACTTGTAATGTGGTTATAAGGATACGTGATCTGATTCAATGCCAATTGATAAATGACTGGATAAATAAATGAATTAAACGATTGAAATAGATAAAACAAGTATCGTTTGTTAGTTATCGACCTCGGTTTGGAGTAGGCTCGAGATCAGATGTTAAGAACCAAGAGAACAATAAGAACTTTTGTTAATTTATACTCCACCCCTTATAATTTATGATTGTATACTTACAAAAAAAATATTTATAAAAGAAGATATTATCTAATCATTTTTATAATTAAAATAACATGATAAATAGGTAGAATCTATATAGAATCTAAAATTTTAAAGAAAATAGTATTTTTGATAGTGTAAATTATTATAAGGTCATTTAAGTCATTTTAACATAAAAAAACCTTATCAGCATTTTTTATACAAAACAGTTTCAGCTGCTTATTATTAATTTCAGCACTTTTATCCCAACACGTAACTGCTTATTTTTTAAATCAACTTCAACACTTAAAAGTGTTTTTCAGTACCTAATGCTTATCAGCTACGCTAAATCAGCCAAGTCAAACAGGCTCTAAATCTACGCTACCAAAAAGCTGTATTTGGAAAGCAAATTATAGTAACCGTCTACAGTACACTCAAAACTTGTAATCCGAAAAAGAATGTAACTATAATTAGTTAAACTATGCTTATGTTAAAATTCATTATATTTTTCTGTTATTATCGCCTCTGTGTTAAAACTAGAAAATCAAAAGAACTGTTAGAAGAAACAAAAAATATATAAACGATAAGAAATATTCCGAGTCCACAATTTCCTTGTGTGTCCTTAAGGAATTTAAACCCCTCACAAGTTGCCAAGGTAATGGATTAATCCTCCCAGGATGAAAAGGAATAACCTTCCTGCAACAGTGGCAATACAAACTGCAGGATACCAACAAACTCAAAGAACGGAGCAAACTCACACTTACGAATTTGAGAGAGAGAGAGACTGTGAAATGGAATGCAGTATTCAGAATGAAATTCTCGATTTTTTCAGTGAGTGGAAAAAGAAGCCATGCCTTAGAATTTATAGGCAATTATTGGAAGAGGTGTGATGTCTGTTCAGGAAAAAGTGTCTGTTCAGGAAGGAAAAAAACGTTCAGCAAAGGCAGCATTTTTGGATTTCAGTTAATTCCGTTAATGAACTGACCGACATTTAATTAATTTATAAATAATTAATTAAATAAACTTTGTCCAAAAAATAATCTTATCGATCGATCATTTGACAAAT